>JAPYZP010002808.1:0-12625 GCA_030522985.1 Torymus sinensis
ATCAAAACCGTCTCCCCTGACATCCGCAGCAACTTTCAAAATTCCAACCATCCACGATGAATCGTCAAAAATATCCCATCGCCCGTACACCATCATTCCTCCCCTGAATAATTCATAAAAAGAAAGCCAGCATCGCACGAATCGTACCTATACACCGACTCCCCCTCTATACAAATGAAAACTCACATGCACAGGAGATATACGTGCGCGCACGTTCCCACCTCTCTGTACTCTCTCGCCGCGGCTCCATTATGCGGCTGCATAGAAAATAATTAGGCACACGTGTTGCGTGCGTGTCTGCACGCGGAGGCAAACGAGACCGCACGCGAGGCTTTAAAGGACATTATCGCAATTTATCCGTCGTGTATACCGCGGGCCGCTACCACTGTATGCTGCATTCATAATTTTCCGATTACGTGCGCTCGAGGGATGCTTTATTGCCGCGTGGATTCCGCGCGCGCCGCGATCTTCTATGAGATTATTCCAGGATTGTTTCGTTTCTTCGATTGGGTATAATATATAATACACATAGTGCGTCCGAGTGTGTGTGTGTGCGTGTCTTACGAAGCTGGAGTAAGGGCTTTTCTAGCAGCGGGGATGGATAAGTGTGCGTTATCTCTTCGCAACTGTCCGTTTGAAATGTATAGTTTGTTTTGTAATAAACTCCTGCTATCTCTCTGCCCCTTTTACGAGGCGCACAGAGCTATATTATGGCTTTAAAAAAGAGAAGCGACGATCTGCGATGGCGAAGGGGCGGTTTACTATTAGCCGACGGCAGCACGAAACTTTTATTAGAGTCTGAAAAATTCCTCGTTCCGTGATGTCTGCATGACGCAGGGTATATCTGATGCATTTTGCTTTTTTCATCGAGGGCGGCTACCGTAATAGAGTCGAAAACTGTTGGACGTCGCGGCGGCCATTCCTTCACGCTATACGTGTGGGGAGAGATGCCTGCAGTGTGGGGGTGTGTATGTGTATAGGGTTGGCAGGGGAAAAAAATATAGTGTATCTGTAAGAGAGCCTCGTAAAAATGTCGGGGAGAAATTTTTCGGAATGTTTTATAAGAGTGATTTACGGAGAGAATGTGTGAGCGCTGCTATGTTGAGGTCGGGGGGAAATATGTTGCATCGGGCGCCGCTTAAGTGAAATGAATTTACTGCTCATACATATATGAATCGGGAATAAAAATGGCTTTATTGGTCTGGCGGGGTTGAAATTTCTTTCTTTTTTGAAAATTATTATCCATCTTTACCGCGTTCGTGTGGTAATTATTTTTCACTGGTGATAAATGGTTTACATAACTAAAGTTTATAGTATAATATCACTTGTTTACAGTAAAAAGTACTATGTGATAAGTAACTTTATTATTTTGATTTAGAATGATAAATTTAACGATTTCTTAAAGAAGCATTGTGCTAGAATACTAAATTTAAAAAAATATATATATACATATTTTGGAATGTTATACTAATACCGTTTAAATATTATCTTTTAACACCGAAGTTAATTCAATCTTTAAACAATCTTATGAATTCTTTTTAATGAATTCTTTAAAGCTGCTTTTATTATACTTTGCCTACAATTTCTCCAGTAATGTTCGTTTATTATATCTCACTTTATAATGAGTATCCAACATTATAATTAATTTTTTAACCATACCTATTGACATCCTCTCTTAAATATACTTATAGATTATTATTACTATAAAAAGTTATACCTCGTCGCAGCTATCTTTACTTTGATCAGCCCAATTTATAGCTACCATTAAGCCCCCTTTGTGTCAAACTTTATAATATACAAACCCTTACCAACAACAGCAACAAGAAAAACTAACAAAACCTTCTTTTACACAGGACGACTGGCGAGCGCGGGTACGCGGCCTGGAGCGCATCGCGTCCGCCCTGCGCGCGTCCCCGGCCCTGGAGGCCGTCGAGCCGCGGATGGGCTCGCTCCTGCACGCGGTGCTCGGCGGCGAGCGTAGCTGCCGCGTCGCCGCCGCCGGCATGGACGTCGCCAAGGTAATTATAATTGCCGTATACTTATGCAGCCTCGCTTTTTTTTGCTTCTCTCCAACATTTTTTTTATAGGCTGTGGTTAAAATAAGAGAGGCGCGTGGATACGAGGTTGGACTTTGTGCTTTGTGGAAGATGATGATGATGAAGGAGATTTCTGAGCGAGGTTAATGATTTTGTGCATGGAACGTTACTGTTACAGTGTTTTTTTTTTGTAATGGGTAGTTTTTAGTCTGGAAAAGGGTATTTGAGGGGTCGAGGTGTACGTGCATAGGCTTAGAGGATTCATTTTATGAATTCATTCATTATCGCGTGGTTTATTTTTATTTTCGTGCTTTAAAAGGGTATTTTCTTTTTTTTTTAACTTGATTCAAAGCAATTACATAAAATTATAATAGAGGTAGTTGACTTTGTGTACAATTTATGTACTTTTAGCTATTGGAGCTTATATATAAAAGTATAAATAAATTACTATCAATTAAATTTCAATTGATTTCGACTATAATTTTTCCAAACCCTTATTGTTATTCATATTATAACAGAGATGTAACGAAAAATTCAATGTAAAATATGTACATTTTTCTATCTCTTTATTGAGTCAAACTCAATATCTACAAAAACCTCAACATTATCATTAACCCATTCCCACTTTTCCCTCCCACCTTATACGATATATCAACCATTCTTACCCACTTATATTATTACCAATTGACTTTACAGGTCGTGTTAACGGGCGTGTCGGAAGAAGCCCTGACCCACCGACTGTCATTGATCGCCTGGGGCCTGGCGCGCCAGGGCGGCCCGAACGCCGCGCACCTCGCCCGACTCACGATGCTGCGCAGCAGCCCTGGCCTGTTCCTCGAGAAACTGTTGCAACCCCAGTGCATCGGTGCTCGAAACGCGAAGGTATATACGACGTTTATGATGGAATCATAAGAAAACTAAAGCACTGAAATTAATCTAATTTTTTGGATTGGAAAGCAAGAAACGTGATATGGGATAATCGCTTAGAATATTGCCTGACAACATGCATACAGCTACATATTATCTGAAAGCTAAATTTGAATATGGCGTAATTTTTTATATAGTTTTCTAGATTTTATTTAAACATTTAAATTCAATATATAGTTTTATTTATTTATATAAACAATAGTGAAGCTGCTTCTATACGCCCATCCGAAAAATGAATTAATAAGATCAGAGGGCACCCTTTTAATTCTACGGTTTTGGGTATATATTTCATCATTTCGAAATTTCATATTTATCAATTAATTCCGTATTAATAATTTTTATATATATATATATATATATATATAAAACTGATTTTATAGTTTATATTAAACTCTATGTTACTAGACTTTCATTTAGCTACTTACTTACTTTAAGCGTCGCGTTAAAATGCTTTCTTTCATGTATACGAATAATAAACCAGATTTTATATTTAATCTAATTACTATTTGAATTTACGTAATAATTGCTCATAAATAATTAGTGTTCAATAAAAATGCTTTTTTTTCCCCAACGCCACCTTAAAATTGTTTAGTTTAGCTCGAACAAGAAAGAGGAAGAGTTAAGAATAAACAGTCGTTGCATAATTAAATTATACTCACATTGAAACTTCCTACTCGGGTCAAATTTTGTTATCCCCGGAAACCCCTAAGGTGAATGAGTTGCCCGAACTGCTTAATAAACAACGACGGCGCAGCTACTTTCAAACGAAGTTCATCGAATGCGAACAGTCATGGTATTATAACCACTTAGTCGCGTCGCGCGCAGGCTAACGTCGTGAACTACTCGCATTCGCAAACTTCCGAATCAATTACCCGGCAATTACCTACTCCGACAACCTTGCGAGACATTGAAAACATTGTTTCAAGTAGCTGCTTTCGCGGAAACAATCGAGCCGCCGCCGCGGCGCTCATGAAAATTTTCGCGAGAGACTACGGGCAGATCGATTAATTACGTTTTCGCCGCATATCGTCAACTGAATTATGCAGCTGTGGGCAGTGAATTGTATATCGTTGCCTCTTTCCAGATGCGGGAAAACACTTTGCAGCTTTTGATTTTTTCACTGGTCACGTTCCCGAGCACCGAGTTCAAGGTGAAGTCGACTATCGACAAGGTGGTGGCAATGGTCGGCGACCGGCGCAAGAGAGTCCGGCACTCGGCGCTTGATACCCTCGCGGTTTTGGCTCAAATTTACGAATCTGAGGTTTGTTCATTTTTTTCTTTCATTATTATTTTATAGTTAAGTGGAGAATATTGCCTTTGCGCTACTTTTTATGTTATTTGTCTGAAAAACCCGCAAAACTTACTTTTGAGATCGACCGATTTTAAAAATACCACGAACAAAATTTTAAAATTGATTATTTGGCGTTGACAAATATAAAGATGATTTTTAAACTTAATTTATTTAAACTTATATTTGCTCTAGAAGTTAAAGGTTAATTTAATAGATTTATTGTTTTGTCGGCTCTTTTTTTATTATTTTCAATTTAATTATTTTCTAATAGAATTCAAATCTCAGAGTTGCAAAAGGGTATTTTTTTACAAATTTTCTGTAATACTATATTCCCTGAATAGTTTTATTTACATTATGTTATTTGGAACAAAACTAACAATCGATATTTATTTTAGGACATTCTGGAAGCCAGCAAACGTTTAACCAAGGGAAAGCAGGATGGGCAAACGATTCACGCGGCGATTAAAACGCGATTGTCCCGGCGGTTATTGCCCACAGTGTCAGTGGACGGGCTCGTTGTCTACGGTCTCCAGATATCATCGAACTCGCCGCACACCGGTAAATTACTCGCGAACTATTACAACGAAACCCCCAACTGTCTTATATTAGTTTAAGCGGACGTGCGTTGTTTTTAGGCGCAGAAATGTATGTAGTATAGGCGTTTATCGATTTTCGCGCATAAAATTTGTCGATATTTCATAAATAATTGACGAAGGTTTTCTAATTTGCTTACTTTTTTTCGCGATGTAATTGAAATTGATGGGTGATGCAAATGCGTAAATTATGTCCAGTAAATCTGCAATGTGTCTTGTATTTTAATTTGTTATTTCAACGTTGGCAATAAAATACTTTACGACGGTAATTAATTTTCTTATTATCTTCATAGGTGCTGATGTGGATTGGATAGTCGCTGGCAGCGGATCAGTTTCGCCTGGAACTGGAAGAACGAGGGGCCAACTAATTGCCATGTCGAAGATAGAAAATGAATTGTAACTAAGAGGACTTTCTCTATTTTTATGTGACAATATATAATACTTATTTCGTCTAAATATTATTGCCTTTTTTCAGGAATAACAAAAGAGCAAAAAGTCGACCAGCTAGCGAATATAGCAATACGAACGTAACGACTGGAGGATTACTCGAAAAGAATGAGAGAACGTCGTCGTGGAAACTCTTACCTCAGTCTGATCAGGTAACGAAACAGGAAGATTCTATTAGCGCAAATGATACTTCCGTAATGTCGGAAGTTCCGGAATAATAGGAGCATCAATTTACTAAATATATCATGCAAAAGCATAGGACTGTTTTTCGAATATGAATATAGAGAATGGGAAAGACAATTTATTAGTACTGAAAATCGATCGAAACGAGAGACGATAACAAAACCTTTCAGTGCGGTTACGACAAAAGTAATATTAAGCTGAAAAGTGCACATACTTGTAGAAACTTCATTTCATTAATGAACAGAAGATTTACATAGTGTGATTAGCATGTGTGTAAAAAATAATGAAAAGTTTAAAATTAAATATCAGTGAAATTAGCGCTTGGGATGTTTTCAGGTTTTTTAGATTCAGTGATTGGATAATAGAGTATAGTACAAATATTTGAATAAATATAGTGTAGGAAAAATTTAGTTAATACATTGAAGTTGGATGCTTTCAAAGGGTAATAAAAAGAGTGTACTCAAATGTGAACTTGATGTGTTGAACATCCTTTTCTTATGTAAACTGCTAAGAAAATTTGTGCTTTCTGCTAGCAAATTAGTTTATTTTCATCCAGACCGGACTCAAAAAATATTATATAGCACGTTTATACTGTGTTCATTTTTCTTCTCTATATTTTAACACTATTTTCACAATTTTGTTAAATTACTGCTTCAGTTGTGCTAATAAGGTTTTATAAAGTGACGCCTATGCTTTTGTGTGACAAATTGCATACTCATAAAGTGTTCTTTTATTTTTTCTATTAATCTTTCGATCGAATTTTTATAAAGAGTGTTTTTGATTAAAATTTTAGTAAGTGTTGGTTTTTGATAAAAAAAAAAATAATAATTCTTGCAAGTGTTTACAAGTGTTGCCCAGTTTTATAACTATCTGAACTTGTGCACGAGTGGTTGGCGAGTCTAGAATTGACGACTTGTGCCTCTATTCCGCGGGCCTTGATTTATTTTGGGTGTTTTGATGTTATGGTTGATGTTATGCTTCACTGTTTTATTCTACTTAGAAGAAGATTTTAATATAAAATGATTTACTTTTATAAAGAATATTGTGCAAGATTGTTGGCATCGTTTAAATTTTGTAGACTGCAAAATTCCACTTTATTTTGACATTCAGGAGCTTTTAGGTTTACAATATTACAGGTTATAAAAGAATAAATTATTTTTGCGATTGTTTACACGTTTTGATTGAATACGAACAAAATACAATATGTCATAAATATAGATTTATTAAATCAAAATTGTATGTTACAGAATGATAGGAAAAATCAAGAAATAAAATCCAAGAAGGTCAATCGTACTTCCAAGTCAGCTGATATATCGAAAGGTAAGCAATTTAAGAGGTTATAACCAAATAAATTTTAAAATTAATCATATCCATCACTCTTTTAGGCATCAATTCGGAATTCAATTTCAATAAGGAAGAAATATTAGAAAAAGAAAGTAAAACTTTAAGGCCTTATGCAACACCGAAAAGAAACGAACAAAAATCAGAGAACCAAAATTACGAGGACGCAAAGTCTGAAAAAGTCCAAATTAGCGAAGATTATTCAAATCAGGTAAAAAAAATCATCAGCATAACCAATATTACCTTCGTTCGAAAAAAAGTCTTAGTAGAGTATTTTGACTAAACTCAAACGAAGCATAAAAAATCATCTATTTATTACTTCCAGGTCCGCGGGATCAGCACCGCGCCTACACCGAAGCACGAGTCCCGCATACCCATCTACACGGGCGAGCGAGTCACCCGCAGCGTCGGCGCCGAGATGAACGGAGACAGCCGCGATAGAAGCCCGGCAGACACAATGGCGCGGAGGGATTACAGCGATACGAACGGGTAATGAACACGCTATACTATTAAATACGAATTATACGAAGCGTTACAATAGAATTTTCGTTCAATCTTATGCGTACGATATTGTAGGTACATAAGCATACACCAAAAACGAAAGATGCACGGTACGAAGACTGCAGTTCCACGGACTAATTATACGATAAACTATACCTACGCCAATAGCTTTAAGCAGCCGCAGTTTGAGAAGCCGTTTGACGACGTGAGTGTTGAGTTACAAGTACGATAATACCCTAGAGTGGACATAGTTTTGTAGTTTATTGTATTTTGTTAATCTTGTAGGCAAAAATCAAGGAAGACTTTAAAAATTTACCTCTGCGCAATGTCAAGGAGAACAATCGAGCTCTAAGTTACGAAAAATTAAACAAGGGTTTCGACACAGTAATTAAAAATTCACGCGGAGGCTTGAGGAGTGTGCCGCATTATGAATATTCATCGAAAGTCACGGAAACGTAAGGGCTTTGAATAAAATCGTTGAAAAAAAAAACGGAAAATTGCCAATACATTTGTTTATAATTTAAATTTTCATTTGTTTTTAATAGGTATGAGTCGATATACCAGAGGCAACGGCGCGTGAAAGATGAGAAAGGCTTGAGAAATTTCGAAATGGCACCTGGTCCACCGTTTTACGAGTACGACGGCTACAGAAAAAATCACGCTGAAAATGTAAGGATAATTTTATTCAAGTTTTTGTAAAGCCACTTTCATTGATTTATATACTGATAATTATTTGGTCGTTCAGGCTAAAAACGTGCAAGAGGCACAGATGATGAACCGAACTCCGCAAAAAAGACGCATGTTCTTCTCTCCGTTCGACGATCGCCCGCCTGAACGACCAATAGAATTACTGTGAGTACTTTATAAATTATTACGTTATTGAATTATTAAAATTGTTGGCGCAATTATATGCAAAGTTTTTGATACTTTTACCCTCACGTTTGGAACGAATATATACTAACTGTAAGTAATGCAGATTCCTACTTTGTCACAGCTGTGTACTTTAAGTGTCTTGCTATTTTCATAGCAGACTTCGATTATAATAACAATTCAATTGTATAAATCCAAACATTATAATAGAATGTTGGAGTCATTATAGATTTCTACATTGTAGCTTTTGTTATCCTAATTTAATTTTTGGTTACATTTTTGGTTCTGATGACAATATATTTGAAGTATTAATTTAACGAATAACAGTGAACTGATAATTAATAAACAAAATAAATTTTAATCTGAATAATAAAACATGTCTTTACGAAGAATATCGATGAATGTGTAATTGAATGCTCTCAGCAAGCGTTTATTATACAGAGACAATTTATTCCTGAAATTTCCCATCATTTTTCAACCCAATCACGTATTATTATACCTATCAACATTGCTATAGATATTACATTTTATAATTAACAATTATACATTGCGTAAGCTATGATTTTATCAAAATCAATTCATTAAATTCTTCGACCTTAAGTCAACTCTTTACAATCCACCATAATCCTAAAAAATCGTCCGCATATATAAGTACCACCCGACCGCAAGCAACATCTTAGAAAACTACGTCACCCCGCCTAATCACCCGCGCCGCCCTTATTCCCCATTACTCACCTCCCAAAGCTCACACAATATACATGCGCCGGCTTGCGCGCACAGGAGAATCATTACTCACCTCGTCGCGACGGCAGGTCACCATATTTTCGCGTAAAACTCACTGCGCGCTACCTGCCGCGGTCGTTGTACCCTCGCGCGCGCGATAGTTTTCTGAATTATAGCGCCGGGAGATAAGCGAATCGCCGCCGCGCTGCCGCGAGCGAGCGAGATCATAACGCGATAAGGCGACCCGGCCGCTATCACGCTATGCGCTTACTGTGCCGTTGCGTATTGTGTATGTGTATTATAGACGAGTGGAGGTTTTTTAGTGGGAGGTGCAGATATGCTTGTTTTTCGTGGGAGCGTAGGCTGGCCCGGTGTGAAGTAGGTATAATGCGGCGCGTGTGCTTTGCTTTGAGGGGGAGGTGTAAATCATTTTTCGCGTTAAAGTTAATTAGGTGGATGCGCGGGTCGAGCATATTTTAGAGTAGGTTTATTTTGTGGAACGCGGGTTACAGCGTGAAGGGTGTATATGCATAAATTTTTTGTTTTATGAATGACGTTTGTTAGTTAAAGTATATCGTAGAAAATGTTGTTATATATAAAAATTCGATTCCTTAATTATTTTATCTCAAGGTCAATTTTATACATAGGTTCAATGAAATATTCATTATACGAAAGTGTTCCACCATTAACTGCAGTTTTCTTTTTTTCAACATAAAAACGTCAATCAAAACGAAGTACATAGCATATACCAGATAACACGAGATATCTTGTAAATATTGAAACTTGCAGCAGTGTTTGCGTTACGAAGCTGGCCAATCGAGGCATTGTGACAGATTAGGTTCATAGCTATATAGCGAGCGCGGGTGTGTGTATTCTCTTTCTCCGCTATCGCTGAATAAGATATATCTCCTTTTAAAAATGTAGCCCGCGCGCGCCTGCGACATGGTAATTCACCGCTGTCCCACATGTGTTTCATTAGTTTTTTACGTTGTTAGGGTAGTTTCAGCGCGATTATATACGTACTTGTATTTTTCCAGGCCGTCTATAAATATATAACAAAATCTCGGCTTTCCCGGTCACCCAAAACTAATTGTTTCTTAAACGACAAACCATGCTAGATTTTTTTGTTAAATGTATATATTCTTTTGGATTTTAAATTAATTTATATATTTATTGAATTAATCGGCTTTCGTTGGAAAATTGTCGTCTTACATATTTACCGATAATCGCGCTTAATAAACCACTTAAAAACTTTACTAAACTCTACCGCGCGCCATAAACACAGGCGCATGCTTACTCCCATAAACCCAACCAACACATTCGCATAAAACTATATAATGCACTCGCAGGAGGGTCTGCAACGATTTTTCTCATGCACGCTTGGCCGCTCACGCGACGGTGACAAAAAAGTTCATCGCAATCGGCATCGATTTTGTCCCCGTCGTCGGCGTCGTCGGCGCCGCAGGATAAATTGCACGCAGCCCTTGCACATATGTATACAGTCGTGGACAGTTATACAATATGTGCACTGCCTAACACACTTGCACGCGCTGGATATGCGGGATACTTGCGTGCGGCCCGAACGGCTCCCATTATCGGGCATTACTCCCCGCTGAATATTTCAAGTTCACTCTATATAATACGGCGAATAGGTGTGTCTTTGTTAGTTTATTTTTTTATTTTGTGTAATTGTTATGAGGAAGTAGTTTGGGTTTACGTATTGAAAATTTTATTGTGAAGCATGAGGTTTTTTGAAGAGATAGAGATATAAAATTTATTAAATGTATTTTTGTGTATATTGTTATATTGTTATCAAAAGCAATAGAGAGAATTTGAGAATAAATGTATATATGAGTAATTCTACAGAAATCATTAAACAACTACGTGTACAAAACTAAATGTAAAAATAGAACATTTAGACACGGGTGCGCAAGGTGACGTTTTACGCACGAGCGAAACGAGTTAGAAAAGTCACATGAGCTAAAAATCTTCTAGCGCCACCAGTTTCGAACCGTATTTTATACCACGAGAGCCGAATAATCATATTAAAGTTATGATTTTGAAGTTAGAGTGGTATACAAATTTTGAAGATGCACCTCTACCAGACCAGATTTTTTTTTTGACCATTTTGAAAATTGGGAACATGGTCAATTAGATGGCAAGCTTTTTTAGAGGCAATAACTTTATTTCTAAAAACTGCTTGAAATGAACTTCATACATTAATCATTTTATAGGGGATAGTTGCACATATTATATACATTTCAAAAAAAGAAAATGAAACTAGAGAATGCGGGTTTTAATTTGCTTTGTACCGAAAGAAAAAATTTTAATTCCTTCAAAAGTTACATAAGTTCACTGATGAGCGTAAAATACCCAAAATACTGTGAAAATGCAAAGGAACGCACTTTTGCCATTTTTGAATGTATTTACAAAAAATAGTGTATTTTACACTCATCTTTGAACTCGTGTAACTTTTGAAGAAATCCACATTTTTTTCATCCGGTAGAAAGCAGATAAAAGCTTTATGTTTGAGTGGGGTCATTTTTAAGCATTTTAAAAAAATAAATTTACTGCTGGCAAAGAAAGCTTGTAATTCAATCGACCATGTTCTTGATTTTTCGCACATTCAAAATGGTCCAAAGAACCATTATAGAACGTAAATAAAGTTCATCTCAGGTTATGGAATTTGCAACAATTAAAATGCAACTTTTCGTATTCATAAATTAACTATTTCGGGACTTTAAATTTTGATTTTAATCAGACTGAAAAACCTTAAAAAGGAGCGATCTAATGAATTATTCACACTCTTTAGAACCATGAATACTATTACCATATTTGAGTATATTTTAATAATGACAAATCGAATATCCTCATTAAATAAAGATTAATTTTTTGCTGCTACCTCATCATATTCAGTACCAACGTTTATTTACAACCCATCCTCCAACAACAAAGAATACCAAAGGCCAACTTATAGAAAATAACCTCCTATTGATATCCACCGCGCCGTAACCTTTTCAATAAACAACAATGACCGCTAATGAAAATGCACCTCGCACCTTCAGATTATCGAGCCTCCTACACAAAAGCTTTTCCACCTTAATTAAAAGCATGACTCGCCGCGGTGTCACCACAGCACCCCAAGAAAAGCGCATCGAAGGCCTCGAAAGCAGAAAAAAAGAAAATAAAAGAAACAGAACGAAAGAACTCGAACCTTCGTCGGCATGATAATTCAGCCCGGAGGGGTTCGTTCGCTCCCCGCGCGGCCCACGATATAATAATTCGTGTGCGTCTGGCCTAATTCCCCCGTCGGCATGGGCGTATACGTACGTATCGGGGTCGCCGAATTGTGAGTATAACCCACTTACGCGTGTACACGGTATATATATATATATATATACGCAGACACACAGGTAACAACAAAAAACGCGATCACGCACGCGTGTATTATACATGGGGGTGTATCGATCCCGAAAATTCTTTCGAGCGAGCCACCACGACACGTTGTGGGGGTGACGGAGGAATGTTGCGGTCGATGTAGGGGTGGGCTTGTTTCTGTCCGGGCGATCGGGAAGGAGTGAATTTTTTATGGGGTTTAGAGGTGTCTGCGGGTGGTTATCGGTATTTTGGGGAAGGGTCGACTGGATGGATTGACCTTTTCGGGTGGATGGTTTTGAATGTTTAATTCATTTTGTTTTTTGATGGAATACTGC
>JAPYZP010002809.1:0-15019 GCA_030522985.1 Torymus sinensis
TTCCGTTGTCACCTTTAACAGCTTGCTATTGATTAATCATCAGTCACCACTTTTCGTCCATTTTTCCCATGTTAAATTCCCATAAGAAAGAGGATTTTTACCTAAAACGGTGTCACAAAACAGTTTTCCTGTGTTCAAATATTTTGAACACATACTGAAAACATACGTGCCTCAAAATTTTTTTTTTTTTGGGTTTTTGGAACCACTTTTTTGTAGAAAATCCTGAGAATTGCTCATATATTCCCGTACATCGACGACCGGGTGTCACATGCGTCGCGCAAAATAATCGATCAGCCTCTCTATTTCCACCCCACCCACGCACGCACGTGCATCGCACGGCTTCGTTTATATACTTAAGCGGAAGCGAGTGCGTAGCCCGCGGTAAATCGGCCGTAATTAGCCGGACGAGCGCTCTTCTCCTCCCTTAATCCTCGTTAGCGTCGAGTCAGCGAACTTTCGAGTCGGGATTTTATTATCGGAATTTGATTCGACGCGTCGGTAATGGGAGGAGGGCAAATAGTTTTGCGCTAAGACGCTGCGGGAGAGGCAAATCGCTTTAACTCCGCTCTCTCCCACGGGAGGAACTACGGGACGCGCGGTGGGGCGGCGGCGGCGGTGTGGTATGATATGCGAGCGTAGGGAAAAATTTTTAGTAATGGAAATTTAATGTTTTTAATTTATTTAATGTATAGTTGTAGTTTTATTGTGGGTTAAAATAGCAGTAGTAAAGTTATTTAAAACTAAAAAGTAATAAAGAGTTCAATTATACTTGAGTAGCTTCAAAAATATTTCTCACGGTCGGCGAGTTCGATTTATCGAGAATACCGCGTACACTTTTCTCAGGGTCAATATTTTAAAGCTCTATAGATTTTACATTTAGCAGGACGGCTTAGTTGTAACGAGCTTAAAAATAAAAATGCTATTTTTAGTAAAATTTTAATATTATACCTATATACCTATACCGTCGTTACGTATTTATGGATGTTACTAGAATAACTCAAATATTAATTAATAAATAATATATTATTTATCACAAAGAAGATAGACCCCTATGCAAATTTACTATTAATCGCAAAATTGTCTTGTTCGTTTGAAAGTTGTAATTACTGTGGCAGATTGACTCTTTCAATAAATCAATTTCCTTTTGAAAATTACATCTTCATAATATTACGGTTTATCAATAAGAGATTAAAATATACAATTAAACATATTGATTACTCGGTGTTTGTAATTACAGATTACCGGACCTTGTGAATTTATTTGCTTTAAAATGATCTGATTTAAATTACCAAGGTTGAACGTCATTTTGATGTATTTCTGTTTACTTCACTTCCAACACGCCTTTAAATAAATATTTTCTCGTTTAAATGAAAACTTAAACGAAAGCTATTGCGAATTTTCTGTGCTAGTCGTGCAGTAGTGTTAAACCACACCATTAAAAAAAAAAGTTATAATTTTTTCGACGACATTTATCAAATTTTCGTTGATTCAACTAATGGAAAATCGCTTTGTGTAAATTAATTCCACTGAGTGGGCGCGAACCCGCTCACATATATTCACAGTCAAAATATGGTTATAAACGATCGAGTGAGCAATCGTTCGAAGTGTGACAATTAATCAAAAAGTCTATATATAGGTATGTTTGAAAAAGAGTCGGCAATTCAATCACTTGATAACTCCACGTTCAGTACGTTACAAAAGTTAAACAGAAAGAAAGTATATAAAGTTTTTTTTGTTTCACAAATCCCATAACGACTTACTTTATACTCATACATATAGTTACACCATGTTGCCCTCCCAAGCCATCCCCCTTCAAAAAGTTAAATGCGAAATAAAGAAACTTGTTATTCCAAATCTTCTCGACACGGTTGAAAGCCCCAACAACATCAATTCGCCTTACCTACACGTTCCTCCAAAATCAATTTAAATAACATCTGCGCCCGAAGCGCTCGAATCGTAACTTGTTCTCGTCCTTTACATATAGCCCCTTCGCCCACGTACATACACACACACACACACACACACGTGTACACGGTAAACTTCTCGCGCGGGAAATTTCCACGACTCCTCTCTGATCTCTCCCGGGTGTGCGAGCACGCTCGCGTTGCTTCAATCACTATAATTTCGAGAGAGAGAGAGAGAGAGAGAGAGAGAGAGAGAGAGAGAGAGAGAGAGAGAGAGAGAGAGAGAGAGAGAGAGAGAGAGGGCGAGAGAGAGGTGAGAATTTAATCTTGCCGAATAGGTGATGGAGTTTTCCATATACTTGAAAGGTTGATCGGAGTGTCTCTCTTTTTATAGCACGAGGAGGGTGGAATTTTTCATTAAACGCAGTTGAGAGAGTAGCATAACTGTAGCATGGAGGTGTTGCTTTAATGTTGGAGTTTTGACGGTTTGGAAGCTTGCTGAGTTTTGGACGTGTTTTTTTAAGGAAAGGTAAATCGCGCGCGCGCACGCGCATTTGATTGGGGGGGGGGGGGGGGGGGGGGGGGTATTTTATTTAAGTCGAATAGATTAGGCTTAAATCTGTGAAAATTAAAACAATCTTTTGCGGTGGTTGTTCTTCGAGATTTAATGCGTGAATTTTGACAAATTATTTTCTCAACAAATTAATTAAAAAAAAAACATACATTCATCGTATATTAAACTCGAATTGAATTTTTGAATTTATCAAAAAAAGATACCAAAATTAATCAAAACGCATATAGATATTTATACGTCTGACTACATTTACTTATACTGTGAAAAAACAATTCTTAATTTTTAAGCAATCAATATATACGCTTTCCTCCAAGACATTAAATCCCTCATTCAAACGACACTGCTGTAGTCCACCCTTACCCAACAACCCCTCTTAGTCCTCAAACGGACATCGCACCGTTCGCACCCTCTCGATATAATCCATCCAGCTCTCTTAACAAGAAAGAAAATCCTCCTTTTTTTCTCTTTCTCTCTTCCTTGTCCGGTAGCGTTCTACCTACACACAACGACGACGAGAAAAGAAAGAAAGAAAAAAAAGTATACGTCGCTGTCCCTCCTTATACGCCGCGAGCGTAAAGTAAAACGGATGGCGTAGCGCGTATATATATATACATATATAAGAGGCGAGGTCAGCCTCGCATCGTGCGCGCTATATACGATGTTCGGGTGTATATTATTTCCTCGCCGCTGTACGTGTCGTCAGCGCGGGAAATCTAATCCCACGCGATGTCGGTCCGCGTTTTTGTCGCCCTGGCCTTTTTCAGTTGGGTTTGTGCACCCCGGCAGGTGGTACGAGAGAGCGAAGGTTTTGCATATACGGTCAAGGAGGCATCGTTGAGATAACTGCGTGTAATCGGATATATATATTTATATATGAATTATTATACTGAAATTAAACAACGCCCTGTTTAAATATTCTTTTACGTCGACTGAATCAAATGAGCTTTTTCGTTTCTATGAAGTGATAATTATTCTGTTTGAAAAGATTGAGTTTATTGAAGATGAATTACATACTACACCAACGCTGAAATAGCTTCAAAATAAACCGTTAATGTTTCACTTTGATCGTGCAATTAAGAATGAAAGAATGTAAATAGTTCCTTAATGGCCCGGGCCTGAAAAATCTCGCACTTACACTCCCGAACGAAAGAAGAAAGAAAAACTACAATCAACGGCGCCGTTTCCTGTCCCCTTTTTTCTCTCTCAATCTTAGGTCGCGACGAGCGCATTTAAACCAGCATGTCGCCTCCTCGCCGCGTCCGAATCGCCATTAATGTTGGTCGCACCTCGCGACGGTCGTTAGAATTAAAAAAAACGCAGGATGAGGAGGAGGAGGAAGGAGAAATATTGATGAGGAGAGGGAAAGATTCTCAACGAAAGTAGTTCTTTCTTCGCGGAAGTCCTTGAGAGAAAGAGGTGCTGCAGATCCAGCGCTTTTGTGCGCCCGCGCGCGCGTGGATCGTTATTACGATCGTTATAAGGATGGCTTCCATTGTGCACGTGCTTTACGGGCATTTTTCGAAGGCGCCCGACGGAAGCGTGGGATGGGGGGAGTCGTTAATACGGTAATTCTTCCTCTCTGATTTGACACACGGTTCGAGGGTGGGCTATTGGAACGATAAGCGTGATTAGAGCGAACGAGTGATTATTGTAATGAGGTGTTTCTATGTGAGGATCTCGAGATGGTTCTTCTGGTGATCCAAGTCATTATTTTTAGTGATACGAATTTTTTTAATTAAATTGTCAAATTGTTGGTTTAACAAGATGTGTACATGGAGAAAAATTTCATTGTAAAATTTATTATTTTTATATAAATAGTCATTTTTATGATTTTCATAGCAAATTTTACTTTTTAAATAATAATTTTTATTGTTAAGGATCTTAAAAATCAAAGTATAAAGGGCAGCAGCAGGTATCCCTCGTGGCTTTTATACTTGCCACGGAGGGCCGCTACTGCAGTCCGTAATACGTGAAAAGTCACTGGAGCGAATAAGTGAAAAAAAATCTACTAATACTTAAGTGAATATTCACTTATTGAAGCAGTTGAATAAAACTTTCACTGCGTTAATAAGTAAATTTAATATTCACTAAAAAATTAGATGATTGTTTTACTTATGCACCAGTGAGCGACATTTCACTTATTTATTTTTAGAAATGATGCTTTACGTCGTATGTATGTATACACATAAAGTGATTCGTGTGAATCTCTTCTTCTTCGAGTTTGAGGATAAAAATTTTGGTGTTTAGTTAGATTGGTTTATGGATGGATACGACTAAAGGGATAAGGGGTACCTTTGATGTTTCCGCCTGTCGATGTATGCTATCGTCAAGTTTGAGTGCGTTCGATATGGCCGATAAGTCGATTGCTCTGTAATTTCAGCTCCTATAGTAGGCGTATCTACATCTTTATTGATGTGTCTAGACATTATACATAACATGCAGATCGACCGACAGTTTGTAAGGTAGAGCTTGTCACCACCTCGTCCGATCACCGAAGTTGAGTACCACAGGGCGCGATTAGTTATATACTTGGACGAGTGACCGCGTTTCTTTTCTCGGCGACTACTCCGTGTAATCGGTTAGGTGTTCAAATTGTCTTGTGACAAATTCAATGGAATGTGTGAATAATACAGATTCGGTAGTCAAAACGAATTTTCTAAATTACATTAATTTACCTTTATGAAATTTAACAGCCCTGGTAGAAATGGTAACGATAGAATATAACTTATCAAAATACCAATAGAATCATCCACAAAAAATTTTGAGTATAGGATTTAAGAATACGGAGCGCCTGACAAGCGTGTTTTTCCAAAAGAATGATGAGAATTTATTTAATTAAATAAAAACCGTACTGTCGATAAGTAGGAATCTGCAATTAACCTACTTTTTAAAGGCGGATAACTAACGAAAGCGCTAATAGAATCACTCAAAAAAATTCCTGCATATGGGGTTTATGGGTACGGAGCGCTTGACAGAATTTTTTTTCCGAATAGGCGCTTGAATATTGATTTAAAAAATATTGAAATTCACGTTTTCACACGGTCTTAATAACTATGTACCAATTCACTGATAAGCATTTTTCCATCGGTCTTACAGATTTATAAATTAAATTAATTAATATTAATAGCAGTCAGATTGCCCCCGCTTATAATCACCCCCGTATAGAAACTGAAATAAAAACTAATGAACTATATACCAATTTTTGGGAAAATTATATTATTTGCATATATTCATTTTTGCTAATTATTATTTCATTTAATTAACACGTTAACTATATAATATTGTCAATTTTCTACTCGAGAGAATTAGGGACTAATTGAGGCAGCTATATAATCTTCGTGGCATAGAAAATCATTCGAAGGCATATCCTAGCTGAAATCCGATGCTCGAAATTCAAACTAATATTTGCCACGCTCCTTAATGTAGCTGCGTGCACAGATTTTATCAGTTGTGCGATAAGTGTTGCAAGATTCAATGTTGTTAAAGTTTTATATGATCGCATATAGCTTCAGCTTTAAACTTATAGCAAAAATGTTCTACACAAGACGTTTGTTCAGGTAGATCTCTGGGTCAAGACCACAGTTTTAGAATTTTTAATTTTTAAATAATGTTTTATTAATTTGATAAACCAAGAGTTAGTAGACGTAACAAATATATACTGGAAGGAACATAAAACAATTTTTTTCAGACAAATTGAGACAATAGTTACTATGATATTGTTACAATTGAAGACAAAAACTTCAATAAGTACCCTAAATTTTTTTGTTTTTTATCCGATCTTAACGAAATATAACTTATTTTTAAGTTAAGTTAAGAAATTTCAAGGGGAGTATCCATGAGAACATTTATGATACGAGTTACCAGTGCGGAGCAATATCGATTTGTTCATTAGATCAGATAAAAAACAACAAAATTTAGGGTACTTATTGAAGTTTTTGTCTTTAAATGTAACAATGTCATAGTAACTATTGTCTGAATATATCTCAAAAAAATTGTTTTATGTTCCTTCTAGTACATATTTGTTGTACATATACTAACTCATGGATTATCAAATGAATAAATAAAACGTTATTTAAAAATGAAAAATTCTAAAATTGCGGTTTCGACCAAGAGACGACTCAAATTATTTGTAAATGGCCGTAAATATATTTCATATTAAAACATTTGTAAAAGAAATGTAATCATTGTATAAAAGTTCTCGTGATTTTTCGTAAGCCCAAGGTCCATCAATTTAACAGTTCACCCGAGCCATCCCAACCTGCGCCATCCAACATCTCAAGTGCACTCTCGCTCCGCAGCAACAAATCGCCGGTTCTCCCGCCCTCCTATATCCCCAAAAATAAAGCGCTTGCGTTCAGCCGTGCGATAATTAATGTTCGGGCGATGACTCTTTAAAACGCCCAGGGCCAAATGGAAAAGGCGGGGGAGTAAGTAGGATTTTCGCGAGCCCGCGCATAGACACTCGTTTTCATTTGTTAAAAGGCGAGAGTGGATTCATCGCCCCGCGCTCGTGCTTTATACATATACCTACGCTTTTCGAGGGAAATCCGAGGCGCGCGCGGTCTGCGAGAAGCGTGTGATGCTCGATTGATCGCCGCTTTATGTGTGATTACATTCGGAGTGAGTTTTTTTCTTTTTGAAAGGGCTGGGTTGGACTTTGAGCAAGCGGCGATTTCTCGTGATTGATCTAAGTAACGTGTTTGAGTTTGCATCAAAAGGGAACAAAAAAGTGATGGGATTTGTTACGTTATTAAGGTGGCTTCGGGCGAGTTTTTATAAAAAGGCAAACATTTCTAAAACTTTATACAAACATTCTTTGATCATTAAACTTTTCATTTCTGTCAAGAAAATACAAGGTCAGCATCCAAATTTTAGAGAAAATTAGGTTTATAAAATGTTTCTTTTAAGGCAACGTGAAACCGTGAATTTCATTATTTTTTAAATCAATATTCAAGCATCTATTCGGAAAATTCTGTCAAGTGCTCCGGACCCATAAACCCTATATGCAGGAATTTTTTTGAGTGATTCTATTACCACTTTCGTTAGTTATCCGCATTTAAAAAGTAGGTTAATTGCAGATTCCTACGTACCGACAGTACGGTTTTTATTTAATTAAATAAATTCTCATCATTCTTTTGGAAAAACACGCTTGTCAGGCGCTCCGTATACTTAAATCCTATACTCAGAATTTTTTGTGGATGACTCTATTGGTATTTTGATGAGTTATATTCTTTTGAAAATTATGTCGGTATTTCAGATTACCTTAACATATAACCTGATGGGAAAAGACACTCATTTTCATTTATTCCATTATAAATCAATAGTCTTTATAAGACAGGATACAATAAATTGAATATTATTTAATGGAGATTCCAATGCTGTTATCACAAATGTCAGTTAACGACTTAATTAAAAAGATATTAGCGATAAACCTTGTGAACATGCTTCTGCTCATGCGCAATAGGAGCAGACAAATCTATAAGAAATAAAAATGGCGATATTATTCATTTTTTTAGAAAGTGGGACTGTTTAAAACTTGCTCAAGTAGTTTGGAGGTAATTACCAAGATTTAAATTTCAAAAATCGCCAAAAACAAAGAAGGATCCCACTGGGTCCCGACTTAATACGCGTCGAAGTCACCTTAAATGAAAGATAATATGTTAGTTTATACATTATTGAAAATTTAAATTAGCGTTCCTTTGGTTTCAATTTAGTACACAATAATACAATATTTGACATCAATGTGTATATAAGATAATAAAAAAAAACTTATACGATTAAGCACTACGATAATATTACACGCCACTCGGCAAAAATTGAATCCACATCAACCAATCTCCGAATAAATCCAATATCAAAGTACTCCAGTGCCCATAAAATCTCCTCGACGGCAGAGATTAAAATATTGAGCGTATGCATGAAACTTAGCCTACTGCGTTAGAAACCGCTTTGCCTGCTAATCTCGACTGAATCGCATCCAATATACTCACGGAGAGATGTAGAAAATGAAAAAGGGGCTGCGCAAATGCTCGTCCGACCACCTGACTTTTCAATTTGGATTTGTATAATGGAAAGCAATAAGTGGCTCCGTCGCGGAGAGTTGTGATGCGCGAATCCGCATTGTCGGAGCTCTTCTTTTTAACTGATCTGATTTCAAAGGTTCGAGATCTTTTCGTTTTGTTTTTAAAGGAAAATTATTAATATGAATGAATCAATACGATTATTTTCTGTATAACATTGTAATTTCTTAAATTTATTATTTTTTATTTATACGTTTATGCAGTTTAGTTACTTTTCTGACATATTTCCTCTTTTTATTTCTATGAACTACGGAGAAATAGTTCAAACAGTATACATATATTATTCACAGTTTAATATACTTGATACTCTAGTTGAAATGGATTATTTCGTGAAATTTAATATCCTTTAAAATTTTACAGCATTTTCGACACTGTACTTCATAACATCTAACATTTTGAAAAACATAGTAATATAAAATATGTAGCAATATAGAAACTTTTTTTATAAATTAATGAATTTGTTAGAGAATGATTATCACAAATTATTAAAACTGCTTATTGTATAAATTATTCTAATATTATGCATGAAAAAAGAATAGAGAAAAGACAAATATTGAAATGCGTTTCGAAGAGAGTCAGATTTTGATGTTGATTGAGTTCAGTTACTGAATAGAATAAAATTGCTTATCAAAAGTAAGTTTCGTAATTTGTTATTTCGCCTGCGTTATTTCTATTTTGTATATAGAATTTTTATTTTGTTTTTCCTTAAAAATGAATCCAAAAGTATTTCTACTTTACTTTTTATTAATAAAAATCATTTATTTGTTGAAACTATATTTAGGTATACAACATTGTATTTGCTCAATACGGAATAAAGCGCATTTTAAATTGCCTTTGTTACCGATTTAAATACCCACCACTAAAGATATTTATTATGCACATGAAAGCAATTGTCCAAATAAAAATGATCGTGAATGGCCAGGTCCCAGTTTGCATACGTACAGGTAATACAAAGTAATTGGATGCACACGGGGTCGGCATATATTGATCCAAATTTAACAACTAAATTGAAACCATAATATCAGTTAACAACCAAATACCGATAACAATTTAGATACTTTGAGAAAATCAATGCATTGCCAAGGAATTTTTAAATCGAACCAGTTTAAAGTTGATCACTGTATAGAAAAATCGTTTTATTCCTATAATGTATGAAAAACAGTAAAAGGTTATAAGACAATTTTTCAAGAAATTCCAGTTGTCGAGTAGAGAATGGAGATTTATTATATTCCTTTCGTTAATGGAAACATACGTAAGTATTTGTGAAGTAGATTATATAGACGATTTAGTACAGGATTTTTTTTGAGAAATGTATAGTTTTACAAAGAGATTAATTACATTATAAAGCGAAGTAAAAGTAAAATAAATTTAGTGTAAGAAAAATTTTCCATAATTTTTCGTTATTTTTCAGTCGCAATATAGCAATTCAATTTTTTCCTTAAAAATACTCCTTTCCTCATATTGAACACATTGATATTTCTGACATGAGAACATTTACAAAACAGGTTCACTTATAGCGACCTCAAAACAGTTCAAGATTTGTTTTGAAGGCACACCTACCAGGAGCCGGATTTTTTATATTATAAAGTATACGAACAAAATCGTGTACAATTAAAAACGCCTTTGTGACATGTTTTTTTTTGAAGCTTGGAATTTTTTAAGAAAATGGCAATAAAGAGCCATTTATCCCAGAAATGTCTTACACAAAGTTTCAAAAAAGAAATTGAAATTTCCGTTTCCTGCGATTTGTGTATTTCGACATATATGTGTTCTTATAAAGTTGAAATTTTTGAAAAAAATGGCAAAAACGCCTCTCTGTTTAAACCTCAGGTATTTCTTTTTCTTGCCATATTTTCTTAAAAAATTCTAACCTTTAAAAAAATTTGTCAGAAACGACGTTTTTAATTGCACACTATCTTTTCCGCATACTTTCTGATGTAAGAAAGAAGAAAAAACGAGTCCGGTAGGTGTGGCTTCAACAAAAATTTTACCTTTTTTGATGAAAGTGAAACTTTTAAAATAAATATTTAGATCTTTAAACGACATATCAGAGTAACAAAACGAAAACTTCATAAAGCGACACTAAGTCGCATTAGCCATAACGAATCCGGTGATACCTCGGGAGATATCTCTCTCTCTCTCTCTCTCTCTCTCTCTCTCTCTCTCTCTTCAAACACATTCTTGCTGCTAGCTCTTAGCTCGCCTTTAATACCTCGAGCGCGTGCCGCGTGTGCACTCACGAGGAGCATTAGCCCTCTCTATTTAATTATTGCCGGCGTGCTGCGAAATAATAAACGACCTCCCCCCTCTCTCTCTCTTTTTCCCTGGAGAGAGAGCGCGGGTAAAAATTGCACTCGCGAGTATGTGTCGCTTATAATTTTTCACCGCGCGCTGCCTCTCGCGCTAACAAGTCCTGAAATATTTATACAGCGCTCGAGGTGATTAAAATGCGGGTCGCCATGTGTGCTCTCGGGGCGCGAAGTGCGGGTGTTGATTATGAGATGGTCGGGGACGCGGGGGATTATATTTTGAGAATGGCGTTTTCCGGAGAGAGATTTTTTCGCTTTAAGAGATCTCTGGGAATGCTTAATTAAGGAGCGATGGAAAGTGGAGCCAAGTGTCTAGCTATCGTCGCAAAAATGAAAAGGTGCTTTGTATATAGAAATTTTCTTCTACGTATTACGAGGCACAACTGTCACGAACGCAATGCATGGCGTGGATAAATTATAAGATAGCGAATTTCATACTCTACGAAAGTGTGATTAATTTGTATTCTACAGTTTATTAAAGAATTATTCAGTATATAAGAGAATCAGGTTAAATTACTCTTACAGATATTGATTTTATATTCCCAACGATACGCAAGCTATTTTTTCAGCAAACAGTACTTATCCTTGCATAAAAAAATACTCCGCCGACTTAAAAAAACTCTTATAACTTCGCCGACGACTTTCCCGCTTATTCCGTGCACCTGCACATGTGCACACAATAAAACAATCCATCTCGGCGCTGTCCGGCGACGAGTCTCTCTCTCTTTCTCTTTTTCTCTCTCTCTCTCCGGCGAGGGAATCGCAGCGCCGGAAACCCATTAGTCGGCCGCCGCGCCTCGTTACCTCCTTAGTCCTCTCTCTCTCTCTCGTGCTATCTCGACTCCTCCGTTCTCCGCCCGCGCTGCGTGTCGCTTTATAATTTTCGCGCGCTGCGCTGCTGCGCGAGTGGATCAAAGCGCGCGAGCTCGCGCGGGCTTTCGTTTAATTGATAAGGGGAAACTTTACGCGCGCCGCTTAATTGTCGTGAGATTAGGAAAAGCAGAAACAGCTGAAGTGTGTACCTGTGTGCGTGTGTGTGTGTGCTGTTGAGCTGCTTCCGAAATAATATTTCGAGCGGTGCTTTTGTCGCGTTGACGCGAGATTCTCTAGTTTCGCGGACGAAAGTTTCGGCAGAGTTTCGAGACGAGTCGAGCGTGCATTCTTTTGTTTGGCTTGGTAATTGTGTGTGTGTGTGTGTGTGGGCAAAGGGAAAAAAGTATATGACGGGTTTTAATAATATTTTTTAAAGAATTAGTGTGACGTTTCAAAGAATTGTAGTGAAAGTATATACGTAACTTTAACAGGAACATGTAGCAAGACAAATGTAATTACGTTAAATCGATTCGTTCAACTCACAACAACTGCGTAATTCGCGTATAACAAATACCCTTTGCGAATCAGCGAAAACACTCCGGCGAAATTGCAATTCCGGCGCGCGTGCGCGCGCATCTCTGCAATACCTATACCCATTCTATACTACTAACAATTCTCGAATTTCATCTCCTAATCGAATTCGGCCGGACGAAATAATCTCAATGTCCCCTCACGCAACAATTTGATTGTGCGTGTGTGTGTAAGTATGTATGTAAAAGTCGTTGTGTGTGATATGAAAATAATTGCGATGGGGGTTACGCAAATGCGGCTATTGACCCGAGACATTCTCGAACACGCCCGATATGGCCCAAATTTTAACCTCGAGATTCAGATTCTTTAGAAGCTACAATTTATAGAAATAGAAGAATCTTTATTTGGCCGATTGTATTCACAGGGATACATGTGAAGATATATATGTAAGAGTGGGAAAAAATTCCCCGCTTCTCGGACGGTCAGATTTCACTGATACTCACGGTTTTCAATTTTTTCTGACCTTTCATATAAACTTGATTTTATATAAAGTAAATAATATAATACATCATTATTGTGTAAAATTTCACGCGTGCTTTCGTTGTATGTAATTTCCGAATTATAAGCGATACAACGAGTATGGACAGTAATTTTTTTTTTTTTTGCTTAATTAGCCATGAATCCGGTGCATTTGTAAGTCGAATTTTTTATCATCGGTTTTACAGGGCCCGGTTTGCCATGTATGAAAAACGCAGCCGTATACTCGAAACAGTCGATTTTAGCTCCTCGTTTAGTGGACTGTGAAACGAAAATGGTGATATTTTATAAACATTCAAGCGTCTCGTACCTTTTAATCATAACAAACAAAAACTAAATGAATAATAAATAAAGAAATAAATAAATAAAACTACAAAAGTAGACAACAGAAAACATTAATCTGCCAAGCTTTTTATTGTTTCTTTGAGATAGTTATCTCGCCAATCCGATTATCGGAGCTTTTTGTTATAGTGTGTCACTAAATCTGGAGTTTACACTGCTATGCAGGAGTTCGGTCACTTGTAAGTATTAATTTTGGTAAACTACAAGTAGCTTCGAGTACATGTATATTTAATATTTTTTCAAATATTTGTGCAGGTTAAATCTAAATCATGATTGATTGGAATTTTGTAAATGAACTTTTAGCTGGAAGAAATTCATAAAAAACATTTTTAATCATTTTGAAATTTTCTTTTTCCCTTTCACAAATCTTCCTCTCTGCGAAAGCAACGAAATTTAGAAGAAGTGCATGCAGTAACGAGTAATTGATAAATGAATAATTCTATTAAAATATTCTGGTGTAATCACCCAAAAATCTGAATATCAAAAATTAAAATGCACATATTCTTACGCACTTTTTCACACTTTTGCGATAAAAATTTGCATATTGATGAATAAAAGAGGGCCGCACATGGTAAAATTTATAATCGGAAAACCTCTTAAAATAGTATATAGGCTTCGCAAAGTGCGTTCACACCCGTACGTTTTACGTACAATCCTATATAAAAATATTTTACGACGGGCTTTTAAAATAATTAAAGCATTATCGGATGCGAAATTACAAGTATATAATTCCGTTAAACTTGATTGAAAATCGATGAAGCGCGTGTAAAAATACGGTTCGGCATAAATCTTTTAAAATCTTCTAAAATTTAAAACACGACATACCCCCACGAAAATCCAAACAAGTCGAGCGTCAGTCCAGGCCCAATTCATTCCCCATCAATCAACGTAAAAATCACGCGCACCGCAACCCTTTTCTCCTCCCCCGCCTTCCGAAAACTTTACAGCGCACGCTCGCGGCTACCATAAAACACACGGCGATTACTCTTTCGAACTGACCGAAATCTCAGACACACGCGCCGTAAAACGCACGTACACTCGAGGGGGGTCGGGGATCGCATTGCCCTCCGTCCAATTGACCTTCGACGCTCGAAGAGCCCGAGAGTAAGAGAGACTTTGTCGACCTACTTTGGAGTTTCAATGCGGTGTACAGCAGAGGTGGAGGAGGAGGCATTCCGGAGGAGCGACCGATGCGTATCGGCGATTTCAATTAGCGCCGCGGGTTGCGGGTTAGGGCGAGAGGGTCACATGGAAAGGTTTTGGCTGTGACGGTGCATTTCGTTGAGGCTTTTTGGTGGTATAGATTTGAGCGGTGAGTTACAAAGGGAAAAGAGTCTTTCGATGTCAAAGAGATTTTGCGATTATTTGAGATAGTTCGGTATAGTACTGTGTCAGGTTTTTGGGTAGGTCAGGAATAATAAATTACATTGTAAATTAATATTTATCAAGTTATAATATTAGTGTCCCGATATTTAATAATTATAATTAATCTCTCCGTCGTTATTCATTTATTGTTCGTAAAAATTATATTCTTCATGATATAGATTATAATATCGGTAATTATTAGAATTTTAAATAATGAGTTATATTTAAATTATCAAATATTAGAATATGTCAAATAATATATTGATAATAATTAATGAGCCTGTTCCTACTATATACATATAGCATTGTCCAAGAAATATACGATAAATTAAGATAAACCATATTGTATTAGTAAAATTGAAAGATTCATTTATGTACCAACTACAACTAAATTTTATTTTTATAAAGACCCTTAATTCCTGAATGTGTACTTATTCCAAACTAACATCACGACAATTCGCGAATCACAGTTCACCGCGCAACCCATCTCCACCAACGTGCGCGCAAAAGTGCGCAGCGCCGCGGGCTCGGATCGATAATTCAGCGTCGCGTAAAGAAAGTCCC
>JAPYZP010002810.1:0-15414 GCA_030522985.1 Torymus sinensis
AATATTATCTAACAAATACATAATGTTTTCGTTGAGATAATTAAAATATTTAGATATTCTAAATGAAAATTGTTTTGCCAATTAGAGAGATACTAAATAGCATTGTTTGTTAAGGGCGTCGTCCGCGTAAATAGAGGTCAAACAACAAGGAAGCGAACATTAAAAATTATAACTTCACACCCGTTCACGTACACGTTTTTTCCAAGAATGTAAAATTTTAATAACCACAGCGTCGTCGTATACATTTTTCTATGAACAAAAAAAAATCCGACACGGGACATCTGAATGAACGTTCCAGCGGCTACGTATTACGCGGAACAAAGGCGACGACGAGAGCTAGGTGTACATGCATATATAGACTGCGTCAGCGCGTTCATTGTCGATCATTAAGTTCATTAACGGCGGAAGCACTTTTCTACTGTTATGAAAGTTCCTTTTTTCTCTAAAGCCGCCTGACATCACCTACTCGCCGTATGCAAATACTCCCGATAAATAAATCGCCGCTGACAACGAAAGTGCGCGTATACGGCACGTTCCAGTCGGCGACACGGTCATATAAATACAAGCGTGTTTATTCCGCGAATTCGAATCCGGTATTAGTAATGAGAGAGGCACAATTAGACGTTATCTGCTGCTCTCTTCCTGCGATTAACTCGAGCAGACACGAAAATAGCACTTTTCGAAATTATATAATATTCATATTTTGGTCGCTGAAACTTTTTCAATGAGACGCAAGTATACTCTCTTTACGCGTATTTACATTCTCGTTTTATGTTTGACAACCTATTAACTTTTCTCCACTTGCGAAGATAAATGCAGTTTATAGACTTCCTTAATTAGAAATCGCTATTTTCTGAGAAGGAATAGCGCAAATGGCAAACAAGTCGTGCAGCGTATTTTATACAAAAGCAACGGAAAATATTAAGAAAAATAAATCACACAGTTCGTGCCACGTACCGCCTGTTTCGATAACGTGTTTATTTTTCAAAAACAAGATTGAAAACACATTTTAATCTCGTAGTTTCGAGTAGCCCAAACAAAATCTTTATCCGTATACGTGAATAACTCGTTATTTTTTCAAATATGTATAATAAACACAGCCCGATAAAAGAGGCCGAAATACAGAAATAAAAAAAATCACATACGAATCAAACGTCAAATCAGCGGCAATCAAAGCCCATCACGCATGACCCAGTGCTAATAATTCCATATACGTATCCCCTATTCAGAAACGGAAATGCCTCGCGACCCATTCACAGCCGGCATAAAGCTCGCCTCCCTCTCGCAAAAAAACTCTCGGCTATACCTACACACACACCTGTCGTTTTTCAAAGTCGAACGACCCGCGTGTATACGCGCCGCTTCCACTGATAAAAAAGATGCACACCAACGACTCGCTATTCTTCCCTCCCTCACGGCCGGTCCCTGCGTTGTGTATGTGTGTGCCTATGCACTGTCTAAGGTACGCCGTATAGGCAAGCGCAAAAGCGAAGGCCAGCAGCGACTCGTGCAGAGGTGATACCTGCTCTCTCGTTCGAAGTGTGTTTATGAACTGCTATGAAAAATTCAGTTCTTTATCGCCGATAATCCGCCCGCGGCAAGGACCGCGCTACTGGTAAGCATTGTATATATATGGATGGATGTTTTTAGCGGCCGCCTATAGCCGCGAGGCGCCACAACTTCCGCGGCCGCTCTGTTTTTTTATATTATACATATTTGATGTTGCGACTGGGGGATCCCCAATAGAGTGACGCGGAGGTGGAGAAAATATAAGTAACCGCGATCGCTTTTGTTTTTAATTTGCCGAGTACTTACTTATTTTGCGCGAAAATATTATGTACAGTCACGGACGTCGAAGGATGCGGCTGCAGTATATTTATTGCAATGCGGGGCTGTTTTTCTCGCGGTCGACTGCACGTGCCGCAACGGTTAATGAAGAATTTAAGAATTTAAGAACGAAACTTTACCCTCGCCAGCACGGAGAATCGAACGAACGGGCGATTCTGTGATGTCATTGTATTCCGCGTAGTATATAAGGATGCGCGCGATGCGGTATTAAACTTTAAATTATACCGCACACGTGAAATAAATATTCGCCTTTCATATTTTCCCGTACTTATATGCGAACGCGCGTAAGACGCCATGGCTATAGAAATTCTATATACACTTGCGCAAAATATACGGCATCGTTGAGCGTGTCACATGAAACTCCGATACATGTTAAGGTGATAAATACATTTTTTCTTAAATTGCACGCGCGGCGCGCTGTGTATATATGTACACACGCGAGCGCGTTATTTCGAGCGCACTTTCATGCATTTGCATAAAAACGGTACACCGGCGCATTTTATTCAATGAGCCCACTGACAACGTGTATACGTATATTACGTAATGCGCATATATAAAATTTGCGCGATCGCGCGCGCTCGGAGTGAGGTGAAAAAACGCATTCTTTTTTCGCCTGACCCGTTTTATCTGTCGCGCATTACGCACAAAGAGCCGCGCGCCGTCCGGCTTACAAACTCAAACTGCGCCGCGCCGCAAATTAATGATCTTTTCGACAATTTGTCGACATGTCGTATATCTCTATATGTACATTTTAATATAAATAATGGCTCGACAATTATAACGACATAACAGAAAACAAGCCGAGAAAATTACAATAGCCTATAGACATGTGTAAACGTGGGGATAGAAACCGTCGCGGCCTATTATTTAATAATTTGGAATGCTCTCAAGTTTCGCAATCGATGAAATAGCCTGAAATTCTCGCACGTGCCAAAAGTTCGCGTGTGNTTAGAAACTTTTTCTTAATGGCGACCGCCCGGCGGGGGCTTATAAAAAGAAACAACGCGCCGCGGTGAATTAACACATTTTGTAGGCCGTCGAATATCAATTGCGAAGGCCGCGCGCGCCGGCGAGAATTTTGCTCTCTTTCTCCTTTGCATAAAAATAGTACACGTAGATCCTAATCTCCCCAGCCTGGAAACATATATCCATCACTCATATATCTATTCGATAAAACGGTCCCACTTGTTCGATATGTCGCATACATAGATCGCCACACACAGCGCGGAAGATTTTCTGGTATAATTACATTCTCACGGCGGGCGCGAGAGAAAAACTATCGAGCCAAAGGCAGACGCAATAATTATAATTCCCTTTCGTCGCTGATGCCCGCGCGGAACAACGAAAACAAAAACAGAAACGCCTTGACAAAGAGAAACCTTCAATTCCCGGCGCCGGACAATCAAAACAGAGAGTGGAAGATAGCGAGCGGACAAGCGCCTTTCATTATCCATCAATTCAACTACTACACGGGCGTTATTACGATACGCGCGTACTTATACCCGTGCGCCGGAGCACAAAGATTCCCGAAGGGACTGTGTCGCCGCGGGTGTATGTTTTATATATATATATAGGCTTACATATATACGCACGGTCCAGTCATCCGGTTACGAAGGCCATTCGCGGAGAACGCGAGCGTATTATACATAATATATATACCTATACGCACACACAGGCGCGCACAGCTTTTTTTGTTATCCCAGCGCGTATTATACACGCACTACCTACTATCCTTTTCCTCCTTTTTGTTTTCCTCGCGAATTCGTCGAACAACTTTCGACCGCGACAAAACGGGTCAGGCGTATGTATATATGTGTGCGTAAGGGTATAGGCGCGTGTACACCTTATCCACCAGCGTAGTCTCTCGCACTTGCGGTCGCGGTTATATTGTAACGCGCGCGGGGAGAGAAACAAACCCGCGAGCGAGAGCGCGTATATACGAATCACCGATATATTGCGGTGAGTTGGTATATCGTATGTATATGTAGGTATATAGGTATATAGAGCTGGAAAATCACACGGCAGTCGAGTAGCAGTTGTACGCGATTGTCGTTTGGATTGTAAATGTAATGCGGCTCTGAGAGAATTGATTTGGCCGCGTCGACCGGGCGACGATTAATTTCGAATTTGCGCGATTTTATTTATACGTTGAGAGGAGAGAATACGTATGCCTTTGTGGATTGAGGATTTTACTTTGGAGTCGATTTTGAAAGATCTGTCAATTTCTGAATATTTAAGAACAAAAAAAATGTTCTGGATATACTTAAAAAACGTTTAGGCAGTGAATTATATGTTGCCGGGGCGGTCGGGAATTCCCATGTACACAAACGAGTTTTACAAGATTTAAAATAAAAGAAATTCCAAAAGGCCAATTAACTTGAGCGTTTAGAAATATATATTTGAATAAAATTATATCCCGCCGAGATCGAGCCATTTAAGAATTAAGACTATAGATATGCGACCAAATAATTTCGCCAACCATCGCACAATTTCGGTTTGAGAATTATTTTCAACCTCTACTCGCGCGCCTGATCCTCGCTTAATTAACGGACGCCGCACTTTTGAAAAGGAAATTTCGAAAGCGTTTCTTTCCTCACCTCTTCTTTTATTCACAAGTCTCTCTCTCTCTCTCTCTCTCAATCAAATCCATTTTTTGAAACGCCAGCGCGCTCATCTCTTCGACCCGCGCTCCCCAAACAAAGAGCACCTTGGAAAATTTTTACACCAGATAGCCATCGCGAGAAATATATATCTATACATTTCCAAGTGCCCGAGTGAATTATATATATAACTTTCCGCTTCGTTTTCCAGCGAGTAAGTGTGTGTGTGTATATAAAACGGCCGAGCTGGCGAACAATTAACTTTTCGCACCGATGCCTCCTATATACACACCTATTATGCATTATTCTAGCGCTATACTGCACCTATACATATATAACGAAATATTGGCTCTATCGTGTCGCCAGCGGGGCACAAAAGCTGCAGCATTTTCAAGTAATTTTCTCGAGCGTGTATGTGCGTATGTGTGTCTGTACTAAGCGCACCACCGGCAGGGAGAAAGGCACACTACACACAGCGATATAACCGCCTCGACCTACCGTATATATATACCTGCTCTCGCGCGATCTCTCGGTCTCTCTCTCTCTCTCTCTCGGTCTCTTTGGCACGAGAGCGAACAAGGATACAGGACGACATCCTTAACTCCTCCTTTATACTCGTCCCCTTCGTCTTCGTCTCTCTCCACTCTCCACTCTCCGCCGCGTATATGTACCTTCTCTCTTTCCCTATAGCCGCACACGGCGGCACAAACAACTTTCGTCGCGGCTTTTTTCTCTCTCTCTCCTTCGCGCACGCACTCACACACACACACGAACGCGCGCGCGCGAGTGGAAATAGCTGAAGTCGATCGTAGAATCTCAAGGGCAGGGCGGTTGTACCATCGCCGCCGGCGTGTAGGTAGGTTCTGCGTGCTCCGATATATATATACACGCATCACGGTTGCGTATATATCGCTGTGTATCTTACGCTTTCATTGAAAATCTCCTCGCTCTCTTCGCTCACGAATTCTCTTTCTCTCCTCGCTCCCGATGCGCGGCCTTACCCCGCATATAATAATGTATTACGATCTTATTTTGAGCGTCGCGCTCCGCGGAGGGTCCGGCGCCGCGCGATCGATTATTATCGACTTCCCGAGGAGTACCTATATCATACGAGTACTCAAATCGGGGCCGAATATGGTCGCTTTACGTATAGTTGAGAGTGACCGTGACGATGAATATTGTGATTTTGAGGTTTATGGTTATGGTGCAATTTGTACGCGATGTCTCTGTCTCTTTCGCTATATGCTCTCGGGGTCTGATTCCGGCTTGTTAAACAACGCTGAATCGCGCGCGAAGGGTATATATATACACTTTAATTGAGGAGAGCCTGCGTAGCGAGGGATTTCACCTCGGTCCCGATTACATGCCCTTGATCTTGGATTTTTGTGTGCCTATTCTGTTCTTTTTTTTTTTGTTTTCTTTCTTTTTTGCTACAGTGGAATGTCGGATATTGATTTTAATCTTGGAGTATTTAAAATTAATCAGCATGGTAGATGATTAATGAGCTGTTCAATTTATTTAATATCCTACTCGTACTTGTTTATTTTAAGAAAAATTATTAATCTATGATATGTTTGAAAATATTACGTGCATCGATTTATTTTCCAATAAATCATAATAAAGACAAATTGATTAATAATTCAATTTATCACAAATTTTCTAAATTTTTGTACACGTTTCTATACCTGCAAATGAAAATGAACGCGCGTACTACCGAAATAAACGCATAAGACATTGTTTTTATTCGGAATATATCGCTTGAATGTTAGAAAAACATCTAAAAAAAGAAAAACTATTGCCAGATGTATCAACATATACGTCATTAGGAGCTTATAATGATGCACCGCAAAGACAATACGTCATTGGAAAATATTTTTCTCATTAAACGTACGTATCTATCGACATTAATTATTATTTCGCATCAATATATAGCTACGAAAACAACTATGAATTATTGGGAGTACAATTTGCAAACGTACATGCTATACGTAGTAGACATTAATAACTAGCTTCTGTAATAATATAGCCATAATATTATTGATTCAAAATTTGATAGCATAGCTAAAATAAATATATAGTTCTTCTAGTTTTTAAAACATGGTCTATTAAAATTATTGTGATATAATTATAATTTTAATTTAAATCAGCATGCAAATATTTTGTCTGTTCCACTTTTTTGTTATTTTATTATTATTGATTTCAATTTTTCTTTTAATAAATATTGTTTGGTAAAGTAAAATATAACATTTTGCTAATTGTCTAATATCTTAATTTATACACACTTAACAATTATCTTATTATTATAATAATTCAATTTTATTTTACAGCTGAATAATCTCAAAAATTTTCATTTCCAAATCAAACGTGTGAATTTTAAAGTTTACTCGTACAAAGTTTCGGGAAATCGAGGGTACGAAGATTAAGATGGAAATGTAAACAAAGTACGAGACATACCTGTATCTGTTTGTTTTTCACCTCTGATAATTAAGCGCAGAAACAAGCAAAATGTGAGTCACTTGTCGTTTTTGCATTGTTTAGCGCACATGGTCTCTCGTATTTACAAATATATATATATACATATTCAAAAACACAAAAGACTAAAAGCTGCCATCACGCCTCTTCTAAAATACACTTCTGTCAAACAAATATCCGAAGGATGTGAGCCGTCTCGAGACGTCTTGCGAAGAATGAAAATAATCTACATGACCGTCTGGCTATTGTGTTTTTTTTTCTAGCACAAATCTTTTTCCGTCATTAGGTAGACGAAGTTTTTCGCTTCACGAAAGATTCTCGGCGTTGACAATGTTGAAAAATTGGAAAACCACCAAAAGCCATCGCGGAAGCTTTTCTGCGCGCTGTAGCTAAACATTTTATTGGAGACCTCGCGCACGCAAAGTCAACAAAAATATTGAAAAATATATGTAGCAGGTACACGTATATATATCTTATAAATTCAAAACGACATTATCGCGAGGACGACCATTTATGGATACTGTTGTCTGTTGTCAAACGATAATAATTTTTCTCTCCAGAAATTTAAGTTCTCATAAATATTCCGATACGCTGTACGAAATAACCGCTGAAAACGAAATCTTTTGTTCCCAGGTATATCCTATACCATCCTGTGCAATATAGGATATGATATCAAAAGGTGAATTCACATTAAAAGTCTCAAAAGATTATATTTTACAAACAAGACTTAGCAATTCTATAAAAACATATATCTTTTATTTCAAATCGTTATTAATTATCCAAATTTATAATCCAAGAAAAATTCAGAGTTATTTGAAAAAACCCAAAGACATCCGCCACTCATTAAACTCGTCCCAACAACATCATATTAGCATTAACATTCGCCTGAACTCCCTTATAAATCAACGCGCAAACTCGCACGCGCGCATTACGGAAAATCAATGCAGCGCAGCGCAACCACAGGCTATATAGGTAGGTAGCAACCTCCGCTGTTGCCACGCGCGCACGAGCGCGTAATATATATCAAGAGAGAGAAGCGTATTTCCGCGCGCGCGAGACGCATCCTCTCTCTATTACACTCACATATATAGAGAGTATAGTATAGCATCGGAGGATGCTGACCTAACTCGCGCTGCACCGCGACGAGCTCGTTCACTCGCAAGCGCGCGCAGGAAAACCGGTCGCGCGCGCGGGAAGGTTCCTCTCTCGCGGCAATAATTTTTTCGCCGTATAAAAATCGGGTTTCCTGTTTTACCAGTTTTCCCAGAGCCGGGATAGAGCGCAGCGTATGCTAAAATATGTATCCCTCGTCGTGCGCTGTGTGTATATAAGCGTCTTTCGTCACTTTCGCGTGTGTATATATGTATATAATATATAGGCGATATCGCGGGCGACATAGACGCGCGCGTTTCGCAGCGGCGATATATATTACAGTTATTATGTATGATTGTGCGTTCCCCACGCGCTCTATACTTTTGAATGTACGCGCGGCGCGGGCACATTTTGACAAGCGGTGCAGGACAGAGAGAGAATTTTTTCCGCGTTAACGAGGAGAGGGCAGGAGAGTAGGTTATATATAGCGAGAGAGGAAATTTCGTAAAGGAGAGAGAAGGCGTGTCCTTTTGATGTAGTTTTGATCTGATTAGACTCCGCGCTTTAATGAAATGCATTATATGCTGAATTCACGGCGAGCGCGCGCGGCGATTTTAATAACGGGTATGTGTGTGCATGCGCGCGCCACGGTAAAGTGGCATTTATACGGTTAGGAAAATAACGTATTGTGCAAAAATTGCCGCGATTGCACGCGTATTTTATGTTAATCTGACGCGAGAGTAAGCGTACAATATCACTTTCAATTATGCGCGCGATTGTTTTCAACAAAGTTATACTTTTGTACGTAGATATAAACCGCTATATATCGGCTGTAGCGCCACGGCTGTGCGGCTGGAATTTATTTCCAGGCGTTTAATGAGGCAAAAAATGCCGATTTCGACATTGGCGTCTATTTTTGACGTTGATTATTGCTCCAAGTTTTTATGGCTGGTGGCTGGACGACTCTTTCGCATTTCTTTTTTTTTATTTTGATATAGGAGAGCAGTGCAGCTGGATTTATCTGATTCGATTTTGATACGATCTTAGCGCGAAGAGATGTCCTCAAGGTCTAGAGAAGATAACAGATCTGTAGGAATAGATTATATGGAGATGAGGAGTATGATGTAGGAGAGATAGGAATAATTTTTGTATTATCAAAAAACTTTGATCGTGAGAACTGTGTTATACAACAATAATTTCTCTTTTCAAAAAAAGTTATAATTATTGAGTTAAATAACCTGCGTTCGTCTAGTGTTGTATACATTGTACACGTAAATATTTATGGGTCTTGTTAATTTAGGAAAAAAAAGAAATAAAAAAACAGTCTACTTTACAGCACGTATAACCAATTTCTACTGTAATTTTATACTACTGACTGTAAAAACCCAATAAAAACTTTCAATGTTGAAATGCTATTAATAAAATTGATTATTTATGTGATTGAAAAAGTAAGATTATTTTTATCTGCAAAAATTCTCAATCCCGTGAATATTGAATATTTATTTTCAATATTTTGCCATAAAATTAAAAGCACTATATTTATGCATCGAAATATATTATTATTGCAACGTGGTAAAATGATGCTCATCAATCGAGCATGATGTGTATTAATTTAAGAAGTCTGTTAAAAAATAATTACATGTAATGCAGTAGCTCGGAATGACATAATAAATCGACATATTATAGCAAAAATTAGAAAATTTCGAAAAGTATTAACGATGTCGAAAGTTTTTTTGGAAAAAAAGTTCCATCGCTTCGGTAAAGTTTGCCGATAAATCATAGTGCATCCATATACTACACATAAGTTACGCGCGGATCTTCCTTTTTACTTTCACTGCGCACACATTCACAAAATGAATAAAAGTCTATAGTAAGATAAAAATTACCGTCAAGAAAATAAATCACGCACGCGCGGTGTGCTAAAGATGATTACGAATAAAACCTCGCGGCCTCTGTATAAAATTAAACACCGTGTAACTTATATCGGTGTACGGAAATAAATCAGATAACGATCTAATTTAATGAGCTCGAAAACAGGAGCATCAGAAACGCCCTAAAGGGTGAAGAGCCGGGTATATTAGATAATTAATTTCCAGATTCGTTCCTGTAAAAGTAGCGATAACAGAAGCGTCACCGCTCATGAATAAATTGATTATAACCCTCTGCCTTGTCAAATGAAACCTGACGTTTTCCCCCAGCCCCCTTTGTTAATAAACATTCCTTTATATAGAAAAGCCGGTTTTCAAGCGCCAATATAAAACATGCAAATAACTTTATTATCATGTAAAATATTATAAGCGACTTCGCGATAGTGTATCACGTTTATATTACCGAAAAAAAAAGAAGTATATGAAAAGACACCCGAGGGAAGTGCACTCTGATGTGACCCAGGTACACGTCGACGCACACGTGGCAACATATTCGCGCTGTTTAGAACGCGAAAGCATAGAAATTCGCCTGCTTATATACATGTATATCTCCGGGGAAATTCGCTAAAAACAATTTAAAGTTAATTAAGCGCAAACGCGAGAAGTGTATACACGTCTCTGCGCCCGTCTTGCCGTACACGGCTTGTTCTACTTACAGCTGCGCCCACTATATATCCTTCTTATCTCGTGCGCTTTTTTTTTCTCTTACCGACAAATTTGCAAACATTCTTATATATTCTTTACGAATCCGTATAGTGTAAATTTTCACTACGCGGCTCTCGACGTTTAATTGCCGCGCGCGCCTGGTATTTCTATTGTCTCACTTTACTTCGGTCATTAACGGGTCTCGCCCAATTCAAAGCAACTTTTTTTTCTGCCTCGCCGCGCGCCACGCTCGCGGTAGCAGCAACTTCTCTCTCTGCGTATATATATATATACCAGCTTCCCAGCGCATTCTCTTATCAATTACCCGCGTCGAGCGAATGAGAGAGAGAGAGACAGAAATAACCAGACTGCACGTACTGCTATATACTCGGGTATTTTTTTATTTCCTCGAAAAGTATGCAAACGCGGACCTAGTCCCTTTCGCGCGCGTGTGCCTTTCAATTGCAAGTATAGCCATCGTTCAAATGCGCCCGAGCTATTTGTCTCGCATACCGTGGCACGTATATCTCCGCAGGCCGATCAAAGTGTCTCGAATTTATCGCGCGGGTCTCTCTCTCTCTCTCTCCCACTCTCGGCGGAAAAAAGAGACGTAAAAAAAACCGAGAAAAACTGCGCGAACGCAATTAGCGAACCGAGCGTGAACGTCCTTGAAGGCCGAGTGTGGCGCAGGCAGTGCGCCTAGGACCCCGCGCGCGAATGCGCGTCTGAATGTATATAAAGCGAGTGTATATAGTTGCCGTGCGCGTTTGAGCAACTTGCGAGAGCAAGTGAGTGAGAGAGAGCGAAAAGTGTAACTATGAGAGAGCTGTGGCTATGTTAATGTCCTCTCGGCACTCTGTGCATGTATGTGTATACTATGCGCGAGACTTGAGCGTGCGCTTGCTTTATGCGCGCAAGTGTGCGGTGCGGTTGGCTTGTATACGTGTGATTTCGGCAGGAATTTAGGTGGGGGCGAAGGAGGATGTAGGCAGGTCCTTGGTGTCGCAGAGTAAACATGGGAAAATTTACGATTTCGGGGAGTATTTGTAGCGTACGATGTGACGTATTTTTATCTGTTTAAATGTAAGATTGAAATAAAAAATTTTTTAACGAGGAACCTTTTTTTATTGTATGTTAAATAATAGAATCGAATCCGCATTCTCGAGTTGAATTAATGCCATGTCTTCCTGCAAAAAAATGTTATGTGTATAGTAAAACACAGTTTCAACTTGAATATGTTTATTAATTATCCGCGCGAAGCGGTTCGATTTTTCAAAGTGTTTTTGGAAACGCGCGTTCTAAAGGTGTATTTTTTAGTAGGTAACTTTCTAAAAAAAGGATAATTTGATGTGAAGTTTCGTAAAATGATATTAACATAAATACAATTAATCATAACACGTAAATGTGTATAATCACTTTCGTCATAAAGATTCAAATCTAATTATCTTCCAATTGAAATTCGTATAAATTACAAATATGTAAGAAATTAATAAATCGTCCAGATTAATTACTGACAGAAACATTAATGTTAATATAGAGAGCGTGTAATTAGTTCTTTATAATGAATGAGAAACATAAGTGGAGCAATTAGCGGAAGAATGAAACTTAATTGTACGGTGACTTTAGTTCCTAAAAGAATCTGACTCAGATTTTAAGAATTTCAAGAAAATAAATAAATTTTCGTTACAATAATAGATCGTAAGCAAATATTTTGAAAGATACAGCAGCCATCGCTTATTAGTTTTGGCAAACAACATAATTATTGAAAACACCAGATTTAACTATTCCGTGCTACATGTTTATAAAATTATTTATAATAATTGTTTTTACTATTTCAAGAAAATGCTTTTTGAGGAGTGCCATTTATAAACAACAGCAAATTTTTCCAGGTTAAAAAATTATGCAATTTCGCGAATGTTGCGCGTAAAAAGAGAAAAATTTGAATTTTAACGTTCATGTTTAAAGCGATATAAATACTCGAGAAAATTATTTCTAGCCGCTAAAGCCGACGCTGATATTTCCACTTTTCGAAACACTCGTTGAATAGAGAAAACAAAATAGCTATCATAAAATTGACAGACTTTGTTTTACAGATTATTAACAATCTTTGTTAATATGACAGAGGAAAAATATCAATAATTTATATGCGACCATTACCGCGCGGTTATAGCCTGCTACTTGCACAAAATAAATTTTAATGAAAAACCATTACGAACTCGAAGAAATCAATTTTAACTATGCAGCCTACTTTGCTTGCAGAAAAAATACTATTCCATTTATCGCGGCTTTTCTCATTTATTACATAAACTTACGTCTATATGCGCGCGCGCGCAGGAAAAAAATTTCCAACTCGTAAAGTCTCATTTTTTCTCGATATATTCGCGTCACAGAGGCAAATTTACCTGACTTCCTGAATAGAAACATTGTATATTATACGCGGCGCGCTGCCGCGGTAATTGTTTTTTTATCTCCCCTTCCACACACGTCTACGCTTTACAGCCCGATAATAAAGAAAACATACTGGCTTTTAAAAAGCTGTCATTAAGATTTCGCTCTACTCCGTGAAAAGAAAGCGCGATATTCTCTCAAATCGTAACATTTCTTTTTTATCGAGAGCGCAAAAGATTCGTGCGCGCAGCCGCCAGCAACTCTTGGGAAATCGCGGATCGCAGCTCTCGAACGACCCGATCATTATTTCTTATATCATCCTGTGTATACCGAAAAATTTCACCGAGCCGTCCGCGTTGCCCAAGATGAGCGCATTTCTCGCCCTCCATCTCTCGCGCGCTCACCTCTCAACCTCTAATCACCCGTCTTACGCTCACGCGCGTTCGTATATAAAAAAAGCAATTTCTTTTCACGTCAGCTCTCCTCGCGCGCCGCGCTGACACGTTCTCGCGTGACTGATGCGCGTCATTAAAATCGCGCGCGCGCGTACGCTCCGATCATCGTCATCTTACACACTTCGAAAAAACATCAATCGAAATCTACAAAAATGGTCGTAAATACATACACACGCACCGAAGAAAAGTATCGGTCGCAGCCTTGCGCGCGCGCGCAGAAAGTCTCTCCTACATAGCGCCGACGGCAGTGGCTCTCCATATACCTATACATCTATATACACACGCCGAGCGCGCGTATAGCACACCACCGCCGCCGTGTCCGCGTTACGTCATTACCAGATTGCCACCTTCACTCGGTCGCCCCGTCGCGCCGACCGGGAGAGAGAGAGACGGAGATATGCGGATTGCGATCTCTTTCGCTTTTTGTGCGTTCAGCGCGCGCCACCGACCGAACGGAGATAGAATGCCTCTGTCTGTCTGCCTGTCTACGTGTGTGTGTATATATGTGTGTATCTTTCTTTAGCCTTGTAACGAACGACGCCTCGTGCACGTGTTCGGACGGTGCGCGTGCGCACGCGCGAATTTTTGGACGATTTCGCGGCAGCACACGAGTGTTCTGATGATGCTGATGGCGCCCTCGAAGCGGACGCGCGCTGCGCGAACACGAGACCGGTGTGGAGTGAGTCTTGTATGACGAGGAGGATGAGCAAATGTGTGGTGGGAAGAGAGCGTTCTCTTGCGGCTGCGGCTAGTTTTTTTTTCGCGCGCTAAAATTGGGGATACGGGAGAACGGTGGCGCGTTGTAAATTAGGGTTAAATAAAGATAATTATTGTCTGGGCGGCGAAAGTTTGTTTGTAGCGAGAGAGAAAAGTGTTCGCGGAAGAAGAAAATAATTGATTCCCATAAATTTATTTTTAATATTTATGTATATGTGTTAGCAATTTTCGATTTTGAATGTTTTACGAAAATTTTCTCCGAATTCATTCCGATAGATTAAATATTTAATTTACAAGCGCCCAGTTGCAGTTTGTACGTATATAAGTTGAAATTGTATACTAAATTGTTACTTATTTATCACTTATGCTGTATTTATTTTTCTGAAAATTTAACCAAATACGTTTATCAGACTCAATTATTCAAATATTCTATAAATTTACTTTTGATATATAGGTATACATGTTACCATATTGCCCCTTGCACTCACAATTTATAATGCAGGAACCTTTCCGATTATAAAGCAAATTTCGAATATCAACCTGTTCTTATAAAGTCGCGTTTGAGTGCTTTGTGTTGTATTCGGATTGGAATTCCCCTTTCAGTCGAGGAGATACGCGCGTAGTTTTCCATTACCCGTGTATATATATTCAACAGAGAAATTAACGAACGAACGGCCTTGCAAGGAATTTCCTGCGATACAATCTTTTTATTTCGGAAATAATCCTGATGTCATAAAAATAAATTAAGTATGCAAAATATGAATTATATACAGCTCGGCATAGCTCCCAAACAGAAAAAGAAAAAAGCGAACGACCCGGACTCCCAATTAAAATACTTATAAGATATTTTACAACGAGAGCCAATCCTTTCGACGATCGTCGATTTCCCAATCCTCTCTCGGCGAGTAAATACAGAAAACAATGAAAATTATTTAGCCGCGTATACTTATAAGTACGCTCTCGCGGCAAACATTCTACACCGTGCGCGCGCGCGCGCTCTGCATTCATTATACATACACACACAGCGTGCGCGAAAGGCGAAATCGCTGAAAGCATCGAGCACATCGTAAAAAAAAAGAAATAATTATTTTCAGTCTCCTTCCAATAATATACACACACTCGCTCGTTCTCGCGCAAATATTTTCCCCCAATACCCGCGCATGAATCACGTTACAATAGAGGCGCAATGCAGCGCAATAGCGAAACACAGTGATGTAACGACGCGACGCAAGTGTACACGCGCATAACTCTCTTTATATGTGTATATAC
>JAPYZP010002811.1:0-12614 GCA_030522985.1 Torymus sinensis
TTTCAGAACATATTCTGAATAAACCAGAAACCGAATTGATAATTTACAAAAGGTTTAAAATCTTATTTATCTGTACATGTTAAATGTAATCCCTTGCATAAGACAGTTCAGAACTTACTTATGAAACAAAATAATAATCAGAACAACGGTAGTTAAATATAAACAAAATGGAAAAACGAAAGAAGAATTTCTGAATAAAATTTTAAATAGCTAAATAAACCTTCAACTAAATAAAAATTTTAATTATTTTAAAAGGATAAAAATTAATATATTGTTATAGTTTTTTAAAGTTTGTTATATTACTACACTTAAAAGTAAAGTGAATAGAATTATTTTTTTTTAAACAATTGAAGTTAATTATATATTTTCTATTTCATTTTTTTCGCTTTTAATATAGCTAGTCAAACTATATAAATTAAATAATAAATAAATTTAAAATAACATTAGTCTTTAATATTTTTTAAATTGATCCAAATTATGTAAATTATATCATAAAAACTATTATACAAAGATAAACCAATTTATAATATAAAATTATAAAATAACTCAATTGCTTCTATTCTACTACTAGCAAGGTAATACTAAATTACATTTTGAAATTATTATATGTAATCAAAGTTCCTATTAAATCAGCCATCTACTTTAATTCGGAACTATATGAAATACTTACGTATTTTGTTAAAATTATTACCTGGAGGTAAGGCACCTCCGTTATTAGCCAATTTCCTCTAATCCGTAGATTAAAGATTTATTACGACCAAAGTTAAGGTCATGGATTTAACCCTGAGGGAAACAAGAAGGATTGTAATTTTAAATAACTTCTAATCAACATTATGACTATAATTTTTTTTTTGTTTCGTTATACGTATGTAGTTACAAAATCAAGGCTTGTATTACTGAACGAGCATTGTTTGAATACTTGAGATTGACATAAGAACCTGCAATCTTGAAGCAAAAACTCGTCCTACGTGTTTTCTCAACAACAATGATTTAACATTAGGCGAAGTATTTACTTAGAAAAAGAAAGTAAGCGACCCAGATGATTAAATGTAAATTTGTTTAAGCTAACAGTCGATTTGGCAGTATATTGACATATTAGCCAGTCGAAACTTTTCTGTTTGGCGTCATAAACTTATCTGTCGATATAACTGAAGATGCCTACGTGAGTAAACGCAAGTAAACGCTGTCATTTTGGGTATCGTATTTGTCACTTCACGACGTTGGCGAAGAAACTTTCAAGGTATTTAATCTCAAAATTTCATGGACAAAAATGATGCAAAAGTGATGCAAACGTGATGCAAAGTTTCATTTTTTTTCTAAGACTATACCAGCAACTTAGCTTTCTAATCATTTTTATACTATTATAAAAAAAATCCCAAAAAATGGCATTTCCAAAAGCAAACGCTAACAAAAAAAAATGTAATGATGTGTTCAATCAAAGCCTGACACACCAATAAATCGCTCATACATCTCTCACAAATTAATTGTTACATAACAAGTATTGCATCCGCGCGAACTTTTTTCTGCACAGCTAAAGAAAACTGATATTGCCATGGATCGGGCGTAGCTATGAAAGTCTATATAAAGAGCAGCACCGTGGCCAGTTGTAATACCGTTTAGGCGAAAATTCGATTGCGCACCGATGAACGATGACGAAATCTGTGGGCGATGGTGGATCTCATAATTAATTATAACTGCGTGAAAAGTGCGCATCAAATGCATTAATTGCGCCTCCCGCTCTCGACTCCCCTCTCCTCTTGCTCTTTTTCTCTGTTCGAACGCAGCAGACGGGAAAATATTAACACGCGCATGAGAGCGCTAAATAGATCACTCGTACGAGCAATGGGCTCGTGCAGGCGTTAAACTTGCGACATGTGCGATTAATGGATATATATATGGTTGTACAGCACTGAGGTTTTGATGAAATATATAGAGAAAGTCGTGTTTCCTTATTGATTTATTTTTATAACATTAGGTAGGATAGGAAAACAATTTTATTACTTGAAAAATATATGGCAAAAATAGCGAAACAAAAGTTCCATTGGTCTTTATATGAATGAAACCACGAATATCTTGTTAAATCAAGAAAAATGTTAGTAATAACTTTTTTTAAACTACAACCAATTGTAACCATCATTCTAACAAAATCATTAAATTTTCATCATAATGTATGATGTAAAAACTTATTTCGCATTTTAATGTATTGTTTATTCTTTGCTAGTACACGACGAATAAATTTCCATATAAAATGTTCGTTGAAGTTGAAAAACAAAAATTCACAATCCCATAAATTACAATACTTCCGTGTGCACGCAGGACTAGCACGCGGGCGCGCAGCGGAAAGTAAAATTTATTCGCGAGACCGTAATTTCAAATGTCACGGTTGTGCACCCGGTGAATAGTTGCGAAATCTTGGCAGATGAGGAGCATAATGTTATAATGGAAGGGTGAGAGAGAGACAAAAAGAGTAAAACCTGGCGAAACGTCGCGATTACAGTGTCTATGACAAGTTTTTTTTTCCTTCTTTTTTCATCAAGTGCGACTTTCGTAACTCTTGCGTGCCGACGCGCAGCGGCATTCATCCTAATGAAGTTCGATGTCAATCAGCGGACCATCATTTACCTAATAACCGGCGCGAGATAATAATTACTGTCGGCATTAATTTTCGTAGGCCGTATACATAAACAGTTGTGCAACATTTGTGAATTGCTATGGGTATAGCCTGACGATCGATCATCACTCATCCTTTTGACTCAAGTTTTTTCTGTGCTTCGAAATTAGACTCGTCACTTTTTGTTGACTACCGATATATTTATGGATAGACAAGAGCCTTATATAGAAAAAGTTTGCTACTTTAGCGCAATGACGTAGTTTTTATCTTTTTTTTTCTATGTATAAACAAACATTATAAATGATTTGCAGAGTTGGTTGAAAGCTACCAATCAAAATATCTATATTTTTATTCAGTTTTTTACATATTTTGCAGTACTTGTTTGTAAAATGATGGTTACAATTATTAATATCTGAAGAGAATCGGAATTTATTTATAAACAATTGTTTTCAATAGAATAGCATTGATTCATAGAAGTATGATAGCTCTACAATGAAAATGTAGTAGAATCAAAATCATCTGGAAGTGTATGTTTGATGAAAGGTAACTATTTTATTTGATCTAATTGAGAAAACATTGTAAAAGAGTACTTAATTTGTCCTGGCAGTCAAGTGCAGTTAATAACACGTATTTTTGTCTTTTAAACCAACCGAAACACTTAGTGACTATAATGAAAGCAATTTATAACAAAATTAAGCATTGTTCTACAATGATAACACTTTTTACTCTAAATTTAGAAATTTGACTTGGTATAGCTTGTGTAGATAAAGTTTAATAAATAAAAAAGTTTGAATGTGGCCTTACCATTTTGTGATAAATAATATAGTAATATTATTTACCTGGAACCGATAAAGCAGCTGAGCTATGATACCTACAACTTTCTAAAAGGATGTAGATGTTCTGACATACACAGCGCATTGCGTGGTTGCATATACGCAGGCAGTATACCTTATCTTGTAATATAATACCTCGAGCATGAAGTAAGACTTTTTCGATGCCTGTAAGTTGAGTAGAAAATCGCGCTTTTCGTGCTAGAGCGAGGAATAATAATAGTATTATCTCTTTGTTTTTCGAAGCACGCTCTAAATGCTTGATTTTTTATTTAACTTACAGGCATGGAAAAAGGCTCATTTCATGCTCGTGTTGAAAACAAATAATGTTATCACAAGAAAAGGTAGATTGCGCGGGTGTATGCAACTAGACAATGCTCTGTGTATTTCAGAACGTCTACATCCTTTATTAAGTAATGCTCTATAGCGGGGCATAAAATATTATTATGTCCCGCTAGAAACAGTTTGAAATAGCTTATTTTCTTCCCCTGTTGCACAACGTACTATTAAAAAAAAAGATTTATTACGATGCATATCTTATTTCATTATTCGATTCAACAATTGTTATACTATAAGCTAGAAAGAGAAAAAGAAAGTGGTTTCTTAAAATTTTTCATACTCTATTCATTACAAGTTAATTTCTCTATTAATAATAAATAAATTAAAGCAAACAATATTTCTTTAAATTTTGAACTTGCTCAATTTTTAAAAAAGATTCTCACGTATAAATAGCAATCATATATATTTATGAATAAGCTCAAATTCATTTATGACTAGGAAACAGTGAAACAAATGGAAATATAGTAACAGAAAAATTCAAAACTTTAATAACTATTTAAGTCACACTCGGCTCAAGTAGCAATTACAAACTTACAGGGAAGTGAAACACCTTAAAAGTACAAAAGACTTTTCTCATGATTATATATTAGACGTTTCTAGTTTTGTCGGGGGTTCTACTAATTATATGTTCGCAAATATGGAATTTTTAAATAACTCTTCTGCACTGTAAATATCTACATTCAAAAGTACATAAAAGTTTGTTGGCTTCTAGTATTTCAATTTTTTTGCAAGAACATATCATTTAGTTCTGTTTCTAGAATATAAAAATTATAAAAGGATCGTAACTGAATGTATACTTCTAAAATCTTTATTTAATAATCATAGTTTAAAACGTATTTACACTAAAACGGTTTTGAAATACGTTTATGATTACTAAATGAAATCTCAACAACTACCATTCGTTGTAGACTTGTTATTACTACTATTTATTATAGACTTCTTTAAGATTTAAATGTAACAGTTTAAAATTTTCCAAAGCAAAAATCGCTGCCACTTCTCTGGCACTTAACTTAAACTTGATGTTTTGCTCCATTGTGTTGTTATCGAACAATCCATATAATTAATGATTATTTTATTTCGTTTGTCGTAGTATGAATTAATTTCCTACACCCCCTATTCGACATTTAACCTCAAATACCTCAAATAATTATGGATCCATTCTGCCCAACAAGCTCATCCAACAAATGCAGAAATACCCTCCTCTTTTCTCCAAAATTTCTAGACGATTTAATACATTTTACTACCGTTGGACACAGAAACGCAATCTTGTTTACACATTTTTTTTTGTATGTTATAAGTTATCAGATGAAAGACTTATAATCAAACAATATCTAAATCAGACTCCACCTTTCTTACCTCGTTACTCTTGATTTATTGAGAAACGTCCTACGAGAAATTGTCAAATATTTACGACCTCAGAAGGAAATCGTTATACAATCGGAGACTTATTGCTCGTGGATAAAATGTCGACCGCACGACGTATATTTTTCAGCGGCTTTGCTTTAAGGAAAAGGAAAGAACCTCTTTCACAAAAATAGCTAGGAATAGTCTCAGAACCTATCGTATCACCGCCACGAAATTGCTATCGATTTACGTTCCCGTAGGGCGAAACGAAAAAAATGATAGGCTAACGGCGCTCCTTCGCCCTCGGCATTTCGACAACCCGATATCAGTCGACAGGAATATGCGAACCGTGGTAATCCAAGATTGATCTTAAGTACCCTTTCGTTTGGGACCCCTGCGAAAGTATATCTCGGTTTCTTACACGTTTCATTACAGTTCCGGTCACGATCATTTTTCAGGTTATTTTTAGAATTACTAACTTCATATGACTGATAATTGACAAATGCATTAACTCATTTTATCATGAAACAGTTTTCAAATATGTTTTCAATGTGTATTTAACGTGAATATTCAAATAAAACAAATTATTATTGATATGGTTGTATAAATTCACTTGCTAATTAAAATTTTATTTTCAACCTCTTTTGCAAATCAAATAAATAATTATATAACTCTACATTTTGGTATCTTCCACGTTCGTTAGTACTTTTACGCATTCATTTCTATGTCCGGCGGTGTCACTCTGTTTATCTGTATACCTGACACACTTTATCCGTCCACTTTATCTTAGCTAGGCAGGCGCGGGCGCTAAACAAGCGTCCCTACAGACTTTATACCGTTCACTTTTACTGCTAAGACAAAAAACCCGGCATACGTTGTATTGCTGCTACATTTTGCACAATGGTCCAATTTTTGCCGGCAGTTCAAGAACTCGGCGGATGTATGGATAAACAGATAATACCGAGCGAAAGTTCATTGTAAATATTAGATTTAATCACTGCAAGGAAACAGTCGTTACTTGATGTCAAAGAAATGACAAGATGTCTCTACGGCCACTAAACAACGGTCTGAATGAACCAATTATTACGAGTGAAAACTGTCCTCAATTGTCGTAAAATTTCGTTATTGGCATTTTGAAAAAGCGCTGAGATTAATGCAGTGTTACATAAATTTTATAAAGCTGTTGATTTAACTTATCATTTTTCTGGTTTTTATTACTAAATAGATGAAAGAAAATTTATGGTTCTTTGTTATTAAACTAGAATACACTTTATTGACATGTAATGACAAATATCTCTACTTACATATTAAATAAAATACAATATTATATTACATGATATAGGTTGTACTAATACCTATATTACGATTTAATATTTTTAGAAACAGTTTGAGATTTACATTTTTTGCTTTTTTTTTTGTTTACGTGATGGTGCCGCCTGCAAATATATTCATTTGCGAAAATATATTTGAGTAAACCACGGAAACATAACAATACACATATAAAATAGTGAAGATTAAATTTAATACTGAATACAATAAAAACAATGTGTCAACGTCGCTATTACCTAATGCAGATATCATAGTTGGTTAAGTCTTTATGCAACTGTGCATATTTCCACTCGATAACGTGCAACTGTCACTTAAAACACTTCACAATAATACGTCTTCGGATACTCAATAAAATTCAATGCTATAAAAATAAGTGATTCGGGCTAATTAGGAAAACAATAAGGAAATTCATTAATTGCTGCAAGAAACGTATGAAAAACCTTAGCTTTGAAAAATGATATTATACCATTAATAAAAAAGGAGGAATTTAATATTGACAAATAATAGGCATTCTTTCTTTACATTGATCAATTTTGTATAAAACCAATTAATATGCAGTTTAAACGAATTCAAATTTCTATTGTGAAAATCAAATGTAGGATTCTGTAGATACATAAGTTGATCCACCATTAAGCCAGTCTTCCTTGATCATATCACTTGCCTTCTCTCCAATCATTATCGTTGGAGCGTTCGTGTTACCTCTCATAACTACTGGCATAATTGAAGCATCCACTACACGTAACCTCTGAATTCCATAGACTCGCAATCGGGGATCTACGACAGCCTCAGGATCCTCCCTTGGACCCATCTTACACGTACCAACTGGATGATATAGGGTGTTCGTGTATTCCATAATCACACATTGCCAGTACTGTTGGCTGTTAAATTGGTGCTGACGACAAGCAGGCAAGGGAAGGTCAAACATACGCAATCCGTGCTCCCGGAAGGCCCTCGTCTGGAACAGATCCTGGGCGATTCTGATACCGGCTACCATAGCATCGAGGTCTGGAAAAGCGGAAAAGTAATTGGGATCAATGAGTGGTGGGCCGCCGACCGGATCGGTTCTGTTTAATCTGACAGTTCCTCGACTTCTGGGCGCCAGGAGCACAGGCCTGATATTAATTGAATTGTAGTAAGCCAAAGGCATGACTCCTGTTTCCCCAGCTTCAGCTGGGTCGATGATGTAATCATCAACATTCATGCCGTCGAAAGCGTACTGTATGTCCGGTAGATCTGGAGTCGATTCAAATGGCGTCTGGGCAAAAGCACCACATGCTAACGAGCCAAGAGCCGCCAGCGGCCCACTTTGGCTATTTAACCATTGAAGCGCATCTTGTTTAATTTCTTCGATTTCCTTACTAGTAGTCGTCTTGTTCGACAGGACGATAACAAAGCCATCCGTGGTCACATGGTCGTGAAGATTGCGGCCAACAGCTGACTCGTGAATGACTTTGATGCCATGCTGTTGAAGTTCGCTGGCAGGTCCTATACCGGACAACAACAAAATCTTTGGCGAATTAATTGCTCCGCCGGACACGATCACCTCCTTGCGAGCTCTAGCAACCTTTATGAAGCCACTTTCCTTCACGCGATATTCCACACCAGTGGCCGTCTTCGTTTTGGGATCAATGACGACACGCGTTACCTCAGCTTGGGTTTCAATTTCGAGGTTAGGTCGCTTGTTGCGAATGGGACGAATAAAGGCACCGTTCGTACTTTGCCGAGCACCGTGAATAGCTGTGGATTGAAGGTGCACAGCGCCTATCTGTTGTGCAGCGTTCGCGTCGACCAGCTCGTAACCAATCTCCTGCCAAGCATCCAGCAGAATCCTGGCGTTTTGGTCTACGTATTCGAACCATTCCACTGTTTGGTAACCACCAGTGCTGTGATAATAAGGATTTCTCTGGACGACCTGAAAGAAAAATCATTTTATTTTCTTTTTTATATTTTAAAATAACATTTGAAATTATTGCATAATGAATAAATGCATAAAATAAATGAAACTTTGACATAATTGTATCAAAAGAAAATAAAAAATAAAAAAATTTTTTATTAGAAATTTACTGAACAATTTTCGAACTATCATTATCTTTTACCTCTAACTACACTCTAAAGTACTCTATTTCTACAATTATTATTTAATGCCTGAGCTGAGTATAGCAATTATACAGTAATGACTTTACTCACCTCCGGATCTTCATTATCCTCGGACTTTCTGAAGTACGGCAAAACTTCGTCATAACTCCAGCCGAAGTTACCCATTCGCTCCCAGTTATCGTAATCCTGCCGGTTACCTCGAATATACATCATGTAATTTAATGTACTCGAGCCGCCCATTACCTGTAAATCAAAACAGATATTATCTATAGAAACTTTCCTATATATATATAGCGCATGCTTTTTAAAAATGAAAATAAATGTTCTCAAAGTGATTTATTTATTTATATCTCTGTAAAAATGTCATCTCTATACTATTTATTAATGTTACTGAAATATTAAATCACGCATTTCTTTCTGTTTCAGGTCAGTACATTGCAATTCCCTGAGAAAACGTTTCAGTTCGCTCAGTTCGTGCTGGTTATTGTGAGTACTATAATAAAAGCAAAGTCAGTTTTCTGCACAGATATACAAGATGCATGTACATAAATTGTGTCGTTTCTCGACTCGAAAAGAAACCATGCATCAGCAAATTTAGGTGAAAGTCACTTTGCAAAACGTGTCCTATCAATGATTTTAAAGATATAATCGTAAATAAAAAAATAGGTCATTTAATCAAAATTATTTTGACGGAATTATTCGCTAAAAGTGAAAAGATAAAGAGTCATTCACCTTGCCGCGGGACCAGCTGCACGTGCCGCCCCTCTTGGACCGGCATGCCCTCTTCATCCGCGTCGTGCGGTACTGCCAGTCGACGTTGCTACCTCGTAAAGCGGGAGCAAAAGCTGGCACGTCCGCCACCAGTGGCTCCTCTATTCCCGCCTCGAGCAGCAGCACCTTGAAGCAAGCGCATTGTACATATATACCTAATTACTGTGTCGGTTTTCGACCCTCGAGCGCAAAGAGGGTTGATGAAATTACCGCAGTGCATTCACGTAAATTTTCAAAATTTATTTCTGTACCACATTTAGGTGGTTCTTTGTCATCCGCGGATCATTTAAGAATATTATCAAATAGATTATCAATATTGTTATTGAATTATATGGTTTGAGAGATGGTTCACATTGATATTAAATAATTACTTTTTTTCCCCAAGTAAATTATACCGCTCGTAAAGTTTAGCCGCGTGCTAACCCAATTATATATCCAACGCAATAGCATAAAGTACGCTTAACGCGATAATAATTGGCTCGAATAAATTGACTGGAAGAAATGGTATACTATGCCGATAACCAAACGCCGCCGCCAGTCACAATACATCCATTATCCATATAGACGCACATTCTCTCCTCTCCTATTCAGCGCGATCGTTGGACAATCACACTCGAAGACCCGAAAGATATCGCCCTTCGAACCCGAGTTGCGTCGAGCCTGCCCATCGGTTTGTCTCTCCTTGGCAACAACAATTACAAGAGGGAACAATAATTTGCGAATGTCGCGCGGGTGTGGCGCGCCGGCCGAGCGCGCAACGACCGTTCACTTTTTTCCCTGCACTTATATATATATATAGGTACCTCGGGCGCACACACAAAGCGTGTGCGTGTAATTTCGCGCGGTAAGGAATTTCCAGCGTGCGCCGCTGTTACGAAGCGCGACGATTTGCATGGGATTTGTGGATATACTTCGAGAGGGGGAGCGATCGTTACATGGTTAGTTGGCCTTTTTTTTGGAATCGAGAGCGATTTTTTTTCGCCTTACGCGGATGGCTGGTTTTATGGGGGAGCTGGGGGAGTGTATTGATTCCAAATGGGCGGAAATCAGAGGCGACGATTAAGGAGAATTTGAATAATGGGGTTTCGTTGGAAACTCGTAGGAAGTTGGATAACGTTAGATCATGTGTTCGTGTTACGCGATTAACGTGGATTCGTAATTAGTGCGTAGTTTTATTTTAAACAAATTTAATTTCTATCGTAATATGAGAGGTGGTATCTCATTTTATAGTGTATTATCGAATTAAAGAGTTTATAAGTGTGGTATTTATATAATGTTCCGAACAATGAGAAAAAACAATTGTGTTTTACATGCTTCTGGGATACTTGCGGTGTAAGGCATGTTGATCTTAACTACAATTACTGCCTCTTAATTATCTGTTTATTATTTGCAGTATATAAAAAACTAGTGCTCCTTTCAGAGCGTGCAATTTTTACAAATAATTTTCTTTTTTTATTTATTTACGTAATTTGAATCTCCGTAAGAGAATATTTTTCGAAACATATAGTATTATATAATTATACACTGGTAAAAAAAAATGCTGAATATTCATATATTGTTCATATTGTTTACATTTAGCTTACATAAATTATACAACGCCCAGAAGTTATAGTGCATTGATAAAATATAATTCCCGTGTGAGCGTTTCCCTTTCACTTTACATTATCGAAAAGCGATTTCCTAATTCGAATATTGTACTTGATATATCCCGGTGAGCGAAGCACGTTAGCCAAACAGTCGCGAATTATTATTTGTAATATTGGCCGCGCCTCGCGGACAAATCAAACCGATTTCCGTCATCCGCATGCAGAAAATTACAGATTGTGCTATGTTACGATAATACAAATCAGAGTGAAAACTGTCATTTTCGCTGCACCATTAAAACTTTCAGCGGTCAACGTCGCCTGTTAAATAAGCCCGCGCGAACAATTGTCTTTTGCCTCTGAATGAATATTTATTTTTCAAATGAAAAAGTTAACGAACCGTGGAGAAAAACTGAGGAAAAAAAAACAGCGTCAATAGTTCACAATTAGTCGTAGTTTTACAGCTTGCAATCGTTATAATAAAGCAATTGCGAAAAATGCGAATAAATTTCAGATGTGATGGTACATTACGAACATTTTAACACTTGGTAAAAATCAACCATTATAACGATACTATTACTGTTTATTATTATTATTTTGCATTATTACGGTTTTATGCGTTTAAAATTGATACGGAAAGTGAGCACCAGATCGTCGAGAGCCAGTGAATGAAAATTTGCTCTTTTAAATAACGTTGCGTTCGTCGTGCATACGTTCAAATATATTACCACTCCGTTTTGGTACTCAAAAAACATGAATTCCTCTCACACTTTATACATTCTAACAGCTCCCCATATATCTTCCGACCATAAGCCCGGAGTGCGCACCGCAGTTTTATACGCCAAATGTTAAACTTTCAAATTGAGCTGGATAAAGAAAAAAATTTACAACCCAAACTTGGCACATTTATTATTGCACTGCAACGACGAAGCAAATACCGCGGACGCTGGCAATATAAAACACCGCCCGCGGCTTTTCTTGCCCGTCTATAGGTACAGCAACAAAAGCTCGCGCCGAAACGCCTTTTTTTCTCCTCTTAATTCCGGGATCTATGCACTCCTTCTCTTCTCTCGGAACCTTCCAACCGGCGCAATCCCTCAATGTCAATTTTTTTTCCGACAGCATACACACGCCTCTTACATTCCTGCCGCGCGTTCTTTCTCTCTCCTACGCTCTAATCCAATCGCGCACGAAAGTCTGACTCGCGTTGGAATTGCAAATCACGCCACGCGCGTGCGGCCGATATATATCATATATAAGTACATACACTATACACCTAGCGCAGTGTATACACGCACGCGAAGGAAAGTCGCAGAGCTACTTATCGCGTGTCTTCCGCCCGCGCGGAAGGAATAATTCCCATTATCGCTCTCGTTTTCTTTTTCCATGATCCTTATATATATGTTTACGTAGAAAGGCCCGCTAATAATAATAACACACAGTGATATCGCGAATCTGGGATTTTACGCGCTCGGTGCGTAGCCCCCCGTCGGGGTATAAGTGGTTGATAAGTCGATGATAGGATGTTTCACTCGCTGAATCGCGTTTAATTAACGGCTTAATTTTGCCGGCGTCTAGTTTGATAATTGCCCGAGTTTCCGCGTGCGCTACGCTGTTTACATAAAAAAAAGGAGTTTATTAACGTCGAGAGGTGCAAATTAATAACTTGATTCGCGCGCGCGCGCTTTTAATTGAACAAACTGTGATAAG
>JAPYZP010002812.1:0-15728 GCA_030522985.1 Torymus sinensis
TTTAGGTAGTGCGCTAAATAAATCAACAAATTACAAAACCCTAATTGTAAATGTATTTCAATACAACCGCAGAAGAGCGGAGTATTTATATTTGTTTTATTTAAATGAAAGCCGTAAAATTATTTAAAACCCTTTCCAGAAATTGATTCAGGTCAAACATTTTACGCGCCTTTTGCGAAAATGAAAAAATAAAAGATTTTCATTCAATTTCTACACATTTTCGGAATCCAGTTCAAATCATTTATAGATCAGAAGCTGAAAATTTAAATCACCTCGACCCACTTATACAACTGCACATCATACCGAAATCGATACCAAGCAAATCAATGCAAAACCACGCAAAATTCGCCTTATTCTCAATAAAGCAACAAGTGCCGCAACGAAATTCTCCCGCGCCCCCATAAAAACCCCCCTTGTTCCGCTTCACCTACACACAACGGAGCCGCGCGAGGCAAAAAGACACGACGACGCGCCTTATCTTTCGCCGCAAAAGTGACCACGGAATAAAGCGGCCGAGAGAGTGCGGCGCCGGCTCCATTGACCAAACCGCGGTCATTTCCGCGCGTTCGCCTTCCCCCTTCATTCCACTCTCTGCGCCTCTTCTTTTTCCACCACCACGATTATACGAGGTCATCCCCGCGTCCGGGGAATTTCCGCGGCGGTGGCAGCAGCAGCAGCAGCAGCAGCAGCACTCCTCGAGAATCTCGCCGAGGCGGATATTGCTCCATTGACTTGAAAGAGAGGGAGTGTGCGAGGTCCAATCTCGTGGTGGCTCGCGCATTTAAAGAGGAGGGAAGGAAAGGGGGGTGAGATCCGTTGATCATTTTTAACCTCTTGTATCACGGCCGTGCGCCCGTCGTCCCTTGGAGAGTTTCTAGAAGAGGGCGAGAAGAGAAGTGGACGAGGAGAGGGTGCGCTACCCAGCCTGCGCGCTTTTTATCTCTGAGATCTACTCTTCTTGGCGATAGTTCTTGTAGGAGATTTCTTTTCGCGCTGAGGTGAAGATGTGCAGATGTGTGCGTGCACGCGTGTGTGTGTTAGGGAGGTGGGAATTCTTTTGAGGCAGAAAGAGTAGGAATGGATAGATTGTGTGGAAGGTATCTTGATAAAAGTATGTTGCGACACGATAAAGACAATGTTTTGGCTCAATATTAAAGCGCAATTTAAGTTAATATAAGGGGTTAAACTATCTTGGAAATTTTAAAATTATTATTTGATCAGTATGCTAAATTCGAAAGCTGTAAATATATTGACTAAATTAACGTCTGAGCAAACTCGTGTTGTGCTACTTATATGAATTTTCGTTATTGTTTTTCCTCAATTGTACTTGGTTTTATAGTTTAAATAAATTTTATGATAGTTGATATTTGAAAATTGAATGGAATCTTCGTTGGTATCATCGGTTTAAATATTTTTTGTTGTTACATGTTAACCCCTTCTTACCAAAGCAAAAGTCATTATGTTTTCTTATACTTTATTTTAAAATGCTTCAAATTAGGGGTTCCCATAGGTTTTTAAAAAAAAATAATAATAACAATAATAATGATGCATAAATTCTTAGTAAAGAATCTCACATACAACAGTACGGAAACAAAATATTTAGTAACCGCAAAATGCAAATTTTCATTGAGAATCACTTATAATTTCTTCTAAAACAAAGGGGAATAAACATCAAATACATATTATGTGGCTCATTTGGTTTCTATGGATACTAAAAAAAACGACCGAATGGCTAGAATTATAAAATTAATAAATTTGTATGTTTTACAGCGTTCGAAGTAAAGTGAATCCCCCAGGGCCCCATACGGCTATAACGGGTTAACTAATGAACGTTCCTTGGTGTTAATTACCTAAATTTAGATCATTAATACAGTAAATACGTATATTTACAAGATAATTTGTTTGATACTTACACGTAGTTAACCACGCCAGAACTCTAACTGAGTATATCTTGACTTGATTTCACACGTTGAAAGTTCAACGATATAGGGTATATAAACGAAATGAGGACAACCCTTAATTGCGGATCTTCGAAATTGAGAATTGGCTTAAAATAAAGTAACTCTTTTCGTTGAAAACATTATAAACGGTTTATTTGATTCTCCGTAAGCAATTACCCTGTTTAATTGACTAAAAATTGTACCCAATAAAATTTTATAAATAGTTTTCCTTTCTTCCTAACATGATCAATCCACCCGAACTGAACAATCAAGCTACAAATAACTTTAGCTCACGAGCGCCCCGACAAAAATTCCGGCATCGTATCATAAAACAAAGCCGAATTCCAACGCGAAAAAAAAACAGCCTCAATCAATACTCCGAATTCGCAAAAGGCTATTGACACGAATACCCCCCCGGCAATTAAAGCTCGACGTGCGAAGATTAAGAGGCAGCCATAGCACGCGTAACACGCGCGATGAATCATTTATCCAGCGCGTAGTGTATACACTTCAGTACTCCGGATTAACGGAATTTTTTTTTCGTCCGCACGTCTTTGGGCCAGCGCGATTTCGTATTCCGAGGTGTTAGCGCGCGCACGCGTGATGTACGACGCAACACCGTCGCGCTCGTTAAATACGCCGTCCACGTGGGCTTTTACGCGGCCGGCAGCCTTTCTTCTTTCACGGGTGCGTTTTTATCGCCCGGGCTTTCCTTTTTAACGAGCGATACACGCGAGCACCGCTGTAATCAAGGGAAGAGGGACTGTGATGGGAGGGTTTGAATATTCGTTGCTTACGACGATGGATGTCGGGATGTGCGAATGTTTTTGAAACGAAAACGAGTGCGAATTTTGAATTTCTGCTCTGGTTTTCTCGAGTTGTTTTTGATTGCAAGTCCTTTTTTTAATATTTATAGGTAAGAAAGTATTTGATGGTTCTACTTATTATTATTATCGGTGGTATAGCGTCATAAATATTATACAATTGTACGTTTCAGAGCTTACAGTGATATTGGAAAATATTTTTGAAATAGAACTTTCGAAAGCATATTTGTCGTTTGTTTCAGCCAAATTGCTTTTAGATTACTTATTAATTGCAAAAGTACTTAGACGTCGTGTTTTCTGCAACTACGATGATACGGCAATCTTACGTGTGAAAAATTGCAAAAACTTTGCGCGCGAACGCTTTACGGGGGCACGGACAGAGCTTAATTTAATTTCCGTGAAAAACGCAATTTCTCTGGATTTTCATTTAAAGCGCCAACCATGCGATGTTTTAATCCGTTGAAACAGTGCAACATTCTTTTTACACGTACGCCTACTTCAAGGAATTCACTTGAAAACTTTTTGAATTTATCTAACCGCAATGCAGCCCTGACATCTTGATTATTTTTTTTCTAATCAAGTTCTTTAACCACGTAAATTTTTGAATTGATAATATACTATAAATTGTTATAGTAATATCTTTTTAAAAGTAAGATTTTAGAAAAGAAAGTTTATTGTTATGTATTATTGTTTTCATATTTTGATAAATCGTGTCTACATATACAGATTAATTTTAATGTGAAAAATCTTTAAGTATCCCGTCTTTCTTCTGTTCGAAGAACTGTGGAAAACCTTTGAAATATATTCTGTACCTTCGCCAAATAAATTTCTCAAATTGCTTTTTGAAATCTTGATTTTAATCAAACCTAGCTTCAACCTTATTCTGAAAAAAAATGAAAAACAATCTTGTGAATATTCGAATTTTTAGATGCCATAAAACAGCCGTAGATTGAGAAAAAGCTCGTGCGTATTTTCCTTTTTATGGACTGTGAAGGATGGTTAAGAGTTTCCGGAGAGTAATTCAAGGAGTAATGTGAAATTGTGGGTGAGAGGACGAAGTCGTCTGGGAAATACGCAAATCTGGTTTTAAACCTGTACAGTTTCAATTATATGAAAGTAGGGTAATATTGTTGTATAACCAGCTAAGATATATATATATATGTGTATGTTAATAAATGTTTAATTTTGGAAAGCGGTAATTTTAATAATACTATTTTACTTTTTTTTTAATTTTTAAATATTTTATTCCTTTTAATGTTTTCGTTGAATTTATTTAGCACTTAAACACTCCGACATTTAAAAGTTGAGTTTTTTTCGAAATACATTTCAGCATTTCTATATTATAGTCTTTTCAGTATACTTTATCAACTCAAACGTAACTGACAGGTATTCACGAGCTATTTGATTGTGTTCACTTTGTTAAATGAAATTATAAAATCAAGAACATCAAGTATATTCAAGCTTTTAAACAGTTCATTCTCGCCCCATTTCTGCTTAATTCAATAGTTACCCATCAAAATCAACTGTAAATAAATTTCAATAAAATAAATCATCCCTTCCAGCTAAAACAATAATAAATTTGACAAGACATGCTACCTATTGTCTAAATAATTCAGTCCAATGAATTCGCGATACCTGCCCTCCATTATACAACAATCTCATATTCAAGACCCGATCCCACAAATAACCCGCTGTCTTGACCCAAAAATCAGCCAACCGCTCTCTTTCCCTTCTCCTAGCGATATATAGACATTTTGGAAAAATCAACAGAACTGCAGCTCCCCGGCCACCTCCTTGTCCGACTCCTTTGTAACAAAGAAGCCGAAAACTGGGTTACACCGCGCCGCCTATATATACCCTCCACTCTCTTGGAGTGCTGCTGCAGAGCGCGACTCGAAGGGGTTAGACCTTCTTCCATATAGCAATTGACAAAGCCTACTAGAAAGGCACGCTAATAGAAAGCTATATATCCGTCCCCCTTTTGTCGCTCGTTCCAGAGGACGGCCGAGCTCACCATCAGCATCACCAGCGCCATCATAACCGGCATCATGAGGGTGGGCCGCTGAGGGTGCCGCATCTGAGGCATCATCACTCGCCGCGTCCGGGTCCCTACTTCGAGAACGCGGAGGGCCACGAGATCAATGGCTCTGACATCGTTGCCCATCTCGGCGACATCGCCCTACTCGACTGCCGCGTCGTGATGCTCTCCGGGAAAATGGTAATTATCGGAGCCTTTCTCTCGCGTTTGATGCAAGCCGATCTAGGAGTGCTGCAAGGCCGAGTGAGCGCGCACTGGGCGGAAGAGGCGCGCTCATGTGCTCGATACGTGCTGACGGTCTCGGTATTTCGCTCTTTTGCGACTTGGGAGCATTGTTGAATTGCTTGAAATCAACTTATAATGAAAAATAAAGAATTTTTCAGCAATTCAATATTATTGTTATGGGATTTTCCAAGTATAAATTAAATAAATTTGATATTTAGGATTCTGATTTTATTGTCACATGTTAAATAAGAATAAACTAGAATACATAACTGTTTAATGTATCTATATGTATGTCAACAGAATTTCATGCTATTTTTTCAAATTAATTTTCAAAATTTATATACTCTCAAAGCGCATTACGAGTTGTATAGATCGTTACGCATTAAAAACGTAATATTGGAATATTCACATTTTGCATTATAGTTATTTATCTGTTTATATTAACAGCCACACTAAAATCGTTCATCAGTTAATTAATGTATATATTTGCAAATATACTAACGTAACACATTCCGTGCAAATGCATCATCTGGTTCTAAAGTTTGTCAGCAATATTATCTCACTATGGTCTTTCATTAATAATAATATTTTAATTTAATAAATATGAATATTTTCAATTTTTTTACGCAAGTAACGACAATCAATACAGATATAATTTTAATATCTTACTAGTAATAAGGTATTGATCCGATACCGGTTTATTAATTTTTACAGTATTTGCAAGATAAATGATATAGACGTTACTATAATTGCTTATGTGTTTATCATTCTTGGTTTATATTAATTATAAAATTAAATAATTTCATCTTTATTACATACTAATACTTTCTTCGTTACTCAATAAAACATACATAATACTTCATTATTGTTATTAATAATTCAAAAACATATCAATCTCTGAAAAAACTTCTTACTATTACTTTAGAAAAAAAAATTAATCGAAAGTTAAAGTATACACTGCAACAAACATTGAAATTGACCTGATAGATTCTCGAAGTAGCGAACTTTACACCGAAATTCTATTTGCGCATTTGAAAGTACACCAACTTCATAAAAGCACACATCATTTCTTGAAAAGTTTGAGTGACGCCAGCAAAAAGAAGTTTTATATCCTTTCACAGAACTTGGCGCGCTGCTACAATGCCAATAAGAAAAATTTGATTCGAATATCGAACTCCAGCAACGCGCTATTTTCCGAATTTTCCGTTTTCGACGAACTTTAACGCTCAATCTGCATAAAAACGAAGTTACTCAATACTATTCGCGTGCGCCCATTTTCCAAATGAACATTGACACTTTGCTTTGCTAACCACATGACGACGCAATAATGTCCACAGGTGATGTGGATACGGGAGAGTCCGGATTGCGCTATACTCACCATCGGCGAGAGCACGCACATAGCGGATCCGCGCTACTCAGTGAAATTCAAGTACCCGAACAACTGGCGCCTGGAAATCTCGTCGATTCAGAAGGAGGACCGGGGCGTCTACGTCTGCCAAGTGAACACCCATCCGCCCAGGGTGCTCGTGACTAACGTCACCATTCTAGGTAAATTGACCGTGACAGAGTGTGTAAGCGGGGAAGGGGGAGAGTAGCTTTGCCAATGACGACGAATGATCATTTTTCAAAAGAGTCGTGTTTAAGGTGAGAACTGGGATATTAGGATAAGTTGATTAGGTAAATGCTGTAGTGAAAGTGCAGCATGCAAAAATATAATTAAGAGCGAGTTTATTTTCGACTCGATATGGTAAAATAACTATATACAGAGAAAATAAAGAATTTTTTCAAATATTTCATAGATGATTGAATGTTTAATTATATCGGAAAAAGCTTTAATAGGTTTATCAATATCCCGCAAAGGTTATTCCATCGTTTGTGAAATATTAACGTCAAATTTATGAGAACTTTACTGCTGAACTAATTATAGAGAAAAGTTCGCATTGAGACAAATAAATGACTTTTCAAACTAAGATTTATAACTAATTATATTTCCTCGAGCGATTGATTAATCAATGAAAGAGCTATAATCGACTTTTCGACGACGAAGCCGCTGACAGGTTTCGGCTCGCTCTTTCCCTCCATCACAAGAAATGCAACACAAACAATTTTCTATAAAGTCACCGAGTTGGCGCGCGCGCGACGAGAGAGAGAAAGAAGTAGTTAAACGCGCAGTTCAGCGATCATGTCAATAGAAAAAACAACGTTTACCGAAAGAGTCGTTAGAACTCGCGAAACTGGGAGAGGCGCACGCGAAAAAGCTTTACTCGAGTCTTACTCGTATACCGGCGTGGAGAGGGAGAGCGACGGACGCCCGTAACTTTTCCTCATCACTTATTCGTCGAAACTTGGCCTGCAGCTCGCGCGGTAGGTAGTAACAGACGCTATGCTAGTCGCGCGGCCGTCGAAAAGTTGCCTAGAAAAAAAAACGCGGCGGGAAAAAACTTGGCCGTTAATCCGTTTAAGTGGCCGGGAGGAGGAACTTTTGCCGCCCGGGGGCGACGACGGCAAAAGCTGCCGCACGCTCTCTCGGTGTGTATACGACGCGGTTATTTCTTTTTTTATCAGCCTGTCGCGCGCGCGCTGCTCGATTCATTATGGAATTTGATAAATCTTTCGCGAGAGTGACCGTTTTGATGCTTTAAAGCGCTTTGTGACGCGAGAGCGTGTTTCTATCGTTAATTTAAAAGTGAGATTGTTTGTACATTCGGTGAAAAGATGATGAATAGTAAGTTTGAATGAAAAAGTGCGATAAAGGAAATGTGTTCTCGCTCAACTGATTTTAATTTATTAATGAGGAAATAACGATGATCGTTAAACGAGCGCGCGCGAGAACAAAAGCAATTTCAGCGTAGCGATTTTCAAACTTTTAACGAACGTTGTAAGCCCGCGCCGATACTGACATTAATTATTCAAGGGAAGTTAACTATGTGGAATTCAAAAACTATAATCCTGATTAAACAACGTTTTGATTGAAGATTAATTTTAATTAAAACTATATTTTCGAAGATTGGCGGACGATTAAATTTGATGGGAATTTTAATTGTGGCGAGGCTTCAAAACACCGATCGATTGTAAAAATCATCAAACCTGATTATTAATTCAAAATCGTGTGATTATTAAACAAAAAAAATTATTTATTCAGTTAATTTTCTTACATTAATTTGGATTTTTAATGAAATTCTTAAATTCGTATCATTTGCAATAAGTCAGTTTTTAATCATTTTATGCCTGTTCGAAGTTTTGTCGTTTATGAAGCCAAGTCAACGATAATTTAATAAAATTACTTTCTGTTCTATTGAGATGAACTACTTTTAAAGTTTATTGTTGCTCTTCATTTCAATGTAAACTCTACTTCCTAATGGAATTACCTTTACGACGCTTCAATTTCTGTATCAAATCACATTAAATTTATCGAGTTAAGAAACTAGAAGTTGATACTTTTAATTGACTTTGACAAAAAATATTGGAAATTCAGCTTAATACTGATTTTCATAAAGGAGAAAAATTCAGATTTTGCCGTGAAATTTAAGTAGGTACCTTATTTCAAGCTCTAATAAAGAAAATTCGAAGAATGAAATTTTTAAAATTAGAATGCATCTAAAATCCTCAGTTTTCGCGTCTTTTCAAATACATCCAATAAGTGTGATTCGATTCCAGAATTAAGATACTTCGAATATTTCATCCAGATTTAACACCATTATAGGTAACAGCTAAAAAAGAAATTATTTTTGACTTTTCTCTTCCCACAATCTAAAAAAAAGCCCTAAAATTCGCAACCACTCCCTTTATTCACAGCATTCAAATCACGACCACTTGCCACTCGTTTACACCCTCTTTCCCACTAAAAATCCAACCTACCCGCCAGCCTAAACGATTCATCCCTAATCGAAACGACCCACTTCCACGCTATATGCTCACGCCTACAGCAGCAGCAGCAGCCTGTCGCGCCAGTAACGTGTACGTTCGCTTCGTTTGTCGCTACAGACGGCCCAACGGCTGCAGCAGTTCGCGTGTCTCTCCGCGCGCGCGCCTCGTGACAAAATTAATCGTGCGCCCTAGTACACACGTATATATACAGCCGCACACGTGGCCTCCGCGTTCAATTAGGCTTGAATGCGCGTGCTTTTCTCTAGGCGGCCGCGGGAGAGCCGCCGAGGCGCTCGATCCATCATTTCTTAACGACTTTCCCGAAAGAGAGGAGAGGCTGTTGCGCCGCTCCGAGTGCACATTGTGATTATCGCGAGGACGCGAGACGCATTGTCGGGGGCAGCGCGCGAGTCATCGTTTGTTAAATTCTCTGTGAAAGAAAGTGTTTATGCGCGAGGCAGCTCTTTTTCGTTTTGCTTTTTTTTATGCGAGATAGGTGAAGAGGTGGGGGATTTTTTTTAAAGCAGAGGTTATTGTGCTGGAGCGTGAAAGCAGAAGGTTGTGGGGAGATTAGTGAAAATTATAAAAAGTTGAATTTTTAATTTTTATAGGAAGAAAGATGATGATTACGCGGATACACGTAAATATTACTTATGAATATTTCTGAAAAATTTGAAATTCCTTTTGTACGTTTATATGTATTCGAAAGAAATTGTTTTGATTTATTGGCATCGATTTTGTTTCTATATAAAACCACAAATATTTTCATTGTCGCAATATTATATTATACAGTTGTAAAAACAACTTTTTGAAGACTGTAACTATCGTTAGCTATATTATTTATCGATAAATCTCGAGAAAAAACTTAGACCTTCTTTGCACCGAACATTCAGATACAGCTTCAACGACGATACCCACGGCCACTCGATTTTAATTTCATTCAAAACAGCTCTCACACGTTCCTACTCCCGAACGTCTATATCGAGAAAAGCTCCGCTTCGTGGGCGCGTGGCCACTTTTTTTCCGTGGAGGTGTGCGGTGAAAAAAAAGGCGAACGATGTTGACCGACGTAATGGAAAGCAGTCGCCTATCTATAGCGCGTCGTTGAAAATTCTCACTCGAAAAGACCGACGAGGACGCGCACGCCTCGAACTGTCATCGACGTGGGAGGCCCTCGATTAAAATTCCGCGAGCGTAAGGATTCAATTACGCCGAGGGGCGACCCTTTTTATCTCTGCGAGAAAACGCTTTTGCTCTGCCCGATCTATAGGGGACCGCGGCTAATAAAATGTTCCGCAGGTGCGCGATGGCTTTTTTTTACGCGCACGCGGTACGATGTGTTTATTTTTTTTCTGAGGGCGGAATTTTTTTTTTTTGGTGCGGGTGAGGAGGCCGGTTTTACGGGGCCGCAAGTGTTTTAAGCGCGCGCCGGAGATTACGCCGAGAGTTGATGGTATTACGCGGAATTATGCGTGCAATTTCGGCGGGTGAATTATTCGCTGTCGTAAAGCGTGCGGAAAAAAACATTCCTGCGTGCGGAATATGGGTTTCGCGTAGACGATGGCATTTGTGGTTAATATGTGTTTGGGGTGTGCGGTGCTGCGGGTAAAAAACAAGCGTGCGAAAGTTGCATCGTGCACGTAGAAGAACGTAAATTAATGATATTAGAATAGGACTTTAATTTTGTGTGGATTTAATATAATATTATGGGGAATTCAATTTTGAATTTTACTTTTGAATGAATTTTATTAATTATATATAGTATTTTTAGATTCATGAAAAATTGAAAACTTTGGGGAAATGTGATAAGTGTAACTCCCGACCAACATTTCAAAAGTAGAGCTTACAATGATAATAAATTTCTTGTTAACGAAATGAACGTATAATGAAACAGAAATTTGTGTAATTTACGGATGGATAAATTTATTTTTGGAAAATCGCAGTTGTAAAAGTTTGATTTATCGTGAAAAATTTATACAAAGTGGTATAATTTTTCCCCCTTTTTGACATTCAATGCGATAAATCTTCATCGACAAGCCGTAATAAAACTAATAAGTCGATGGTATAGCTTAGAATATTCATTAATCCCAAATAGAACAGTTCAAAGTCCCACGGAGCCAATCCGTCTTGGGCGAACCGCGCGCGCGTCTATATACATACGGATGCCCATGGGCATATTTGCAAAGACGTATACGCATACGCACGAGCGTTCGCAAACGCGGATAATATATATGCGGCAAGATCTGTGTGCGGCCCCGTGTATCTTAGCATACACGCGCGTCTATACAGGTGTGCGGCGCGCAATACGCGCTGTACACATCATACGCATTTCAATATACGCGCGCGAGCGCAACTTCGAGGAGAGCAAATATCCAGGAGCCCACAATAAGTCGTTCGCGCCAAGGGCAACATTCGCGAAAGTTACGATCCTCCCCCCGACTCGTATAGAAAAAGGATGAGGGAAAATTCGATTTCGCCCCGTACCGTCGAAGTGCAACAAACTTGTAATAACATTCGGAACTATACATACACGACGTGAGCTGCTACGCGCGGCTATTAAAAAGCAAGAGAGAGAGAGAGAGAGAGAGAGAGAGTATAAGTAGTAGCAGTGTTTCCTCGCGACGGGAAAGTTCAAATATTTGAACGGGGAATATATCCGGGAAAGGAGGAAATTCCGATCCGACAAGGCTAACACATATCAGACGGAGAGAAAAAGGCCAGAGATCTACCATCACCGACCCGTCATTGTCACTCGCGTGCTGTGTGACGTATATGCGTGTACTTTGCGCGGGATCGGTTTTTGCGGAAACTTTTTTCCTCCTGCACTCTCTCTCTCTCTTTCTCTGTCTCTCTCTCTGCCAGCTCGTCGTGGAAATTTATGCGCTCGATAATGTTCGCCACCGCTGATCGCTGAAAGCAATCATCAAGATTTTCTCCCGCGATGATTCATACGGATTATAGTTTCTTTTTTGCGCGCCTCGTCCTTCATACATATACATATATATTTCCTATCCTGCTCTTCGCTTTTTTTTGTCCCTTTTAGCTGTAATCAGGGGGAAGATACTTTGCGGCGCGCACGCGCGAGCGATATTGGAGTTGCCGCAGAAGACGCGTTTTTTTCTGTATGTTATATATATACATGTTTCGCTCGGCGGCGGTGGCTTTCGCGCGGACTTCTTTGCCGAGACTTGCGCAATTTTCCTTATTGCCGGAGCCAAGTCGCGCGTGGGGGCGGCGTGTATAGTTGTATTTTCAACAGCGGGCGCGCGTGTGCACCGCGCCGGCCTTTGATGTCGATGACAAATAGACGGAAAATAATGGAAGACTGTGCTGGTATATATATGTATATACGGCGCAAATATTGACGTGAGACGAAGGAGAGATTTTTCTTGGAAGTCTGCGCGCGCGCGCGGGACGAAAAGGACGCTTGACTTTCGGATTAAAAATGTTAGGTGATGGCTATAGACGCGCGCGCGCGCGTGTGTGTGTGTGAATGTGTGATGTGTTGCTGGGCGTGTTTATTTTTATTTTATGTCGACAAGACGTTTCTTTTCCGAACTAATGGATTAATTTTAAGTGAGTCTGGCGGGTTTAACAATAATTAAAATGACGTAGACGAATATAAAAAGTTATTTAAAGTTTAAAATCCGATTTTGTATCTTTATTTTCTGACGATTAAAAATTACTTATTCATCCCGGTTTCATTTCCATATTTCATCCCGGTTTCATTTCCATATAAATTTTTTATCAAGGAAACAGGTTTTAAATATAATTCACTAGCAAAATCCAAACGCGCTGCGCGCGTACTATGTTTTGTTTTTGGTTTTCTGAATATGTAATTTTTCAGTATGATTTAATTTTAATTAGTTTAAATGATAGGATAATCAGATAATTTATCAAGCATGAAAAAATTAATCATTTTATTCTAATTTGATTTAATTATTTAGTTGTTTTAAGTAGTTATAAGACTAAAAGTTCAATTTCAAAAATTCAAATGTAACGGAAGTAGTGAATTTTCGCTCCTATTCCTTACAGACCAATCAAAATCAACCTTTAAATGCTTCACAACATCCATCATCACAAAATATATGTATTATACATGTATTAATCTGTAAATAATCGGAATAAAAAAAGGTTTTCGTAACGTTAGGGGTGTCGTTCGTGGAGCGATTGACTTTTTTTTTCAAAGTAGTATCTTTTTTTAATAACCTGATACATAACTAATTGAATATCGTGAAATATATAATAGAGAAACTGAAAATAGAAAAAAATTTAGCAGAGGTTCAGGCGTAACGCTATAAATGATGTACTTTTAAACAACATATAGGGATTAATATTTATAATGGCTATAAGCTGAAAAGAATCGTAAGATATATCTTCAAGTCCACTAATTCTCGCAAAATCTCATCCACAGCGCCAGACATAAGAATCCTGGACGAGGCGAGCCACGAGCTGCGCGACCGCTACTACAAGACCGGCAGCATAATCGAGCTGACGTGCGTCGCGCGGCCGTCGCGGCCCGGCTCGAAGGTGCCCCATCCGGTCTGGAAGAGGAATGGCGAGGCGCTTCCGGATCACGTCGACGTTGATCATACTAACGGGTGAGTATGCGCCTCCCTCGTGAATCAGACCATTATGGGCAGCTTTTTTTCTAAAAAGAAAAGTAAGTCTTATCCTTTAGGACGATTTGTCAATTTGTCAGTATGGAAGTAGGAAGGAGAAAAAAATAAGATGTAGCGAAAATAATGCTGAACATTTTTTGACATGTGTGACACGTACAGTTTTTAAATTAACGTTCAGCAATATTGGGAGTTCGTTTTTTTTTCTAAATTTATTTCAATTACGAATAGATCGATTCATTTCCAATTCTGATTGATATTTCATCGTTTTAATTAGGTTTATTAAAAATTTACGCTGTCGTAGCGGATAAAATTTTGTTATTAGTGCATTTATTATTGATATGACATACTTTACATATTTCAGTGACATACTCTACATTCATATATGCGAATCGCAAAAAATATCAATATATGTCAACTCAGTTATTAACGAAAATTGACTACAATTTTTAAAATCTATCAATGTGATCATGCAAAACAAAAATTACATAACTCGTTGTCAATCTTCGCCCGTGCATCACCTAATTCCCGCACTAATTGCGTAATGTACTATCCCGCAAATGCCGGACTAGTACTTTATTCCCGACTCCACGGTGATCACTTTGTAGACTTGAACAATTATTTTGTATTTATGTGTTATAATTTTGTTTGTTTTAACCAAATTTATCATAAACGTAACAAATTAGACGATGTTAATTTATTCACGCAAATGCGGGAATAAAGTAAAGAGGGAATCAGGCGCTACTTTTGCCCCGCTTTTCAGGCTATGAAGTGCCCATATTATAGTGGAGATGGGACTAAAAATCTTTATTCTAACATAATAATGTAACTTTAAACCTATAGGCATGTTAATGTTACAATGCCATTTTAGAATAAAGAATTCTTTCTGCCGGTATGGCCAGTGACACTCAATCTTTTTCTTTTATAACGAAATCGTTAAATAAATAAAAGAATATGCATTTCACGAAAAAGGCAGCTCAATATCAGTAAAGCCCACCGCGCACAATGCGCACGAACGAACGTGCATAGCAAAAGAAAGAAAGGGAAGCAAGATTACGCAACGCTCGTCTGTTGCAGAACGGACAACGAATTATTGACGAGGCTGCGGATCGAGCACGCGAAGAAGAGCGACAGCGGCGAGTTCAGCTGCACCATCGGCCAGTTCAGCACGACGGTGGTGAATATTCACGTGCTCAACGGTAAATAAAATACTTCGTTACCTCCGTCCTCCTCTCCCTCTTCCTTGATTTTCAAAAGCCCGCTTGTTTACAGTTGCCTGTGATGGTGCAACGACGCGCGTATTGCCATCGCGGTATTAAATGGGCTCAAGTGGGCATTATATGTTACGGGCGGCGCATTGTTTGTCGTTAGCTCCGTTGTAACTCTTGAAATGTTGATGTGGATCTGGTATTGTATACGTCGGGCGGAATATAACGGTAATAATATATGCATAATGGATCGGATAAAGTTGACCTGATAAATGTGATAAGGAATTATTTACGTTATTAACTTGGAGAAGCACATGTTTAATACCTAAAGGGATGGGAAAAGCGTAATTCATTCGTGGAAAGTAATATTTGTTAATTATTACTGGTGATATTGTGTTATCTATATAATTGGAATAGAAAATATATTGTTACAATATATATATATCGTGTAATTAAAAATAACTAAAAGCCATACATTTCTTAACTCTTAATAAATCAATAAAATTTAATAATAGATATATACCTACTTACAACGTTTATACCCATTTTCATCACACCATAAATATGAAATATCCGAATAAGAATTTCCTTCTCGATAAAAACCCGCACAATATCCAGAGCGCTCCAAATATGAGAATAGTAAAACACACTCCGAATCGAATAACGCAAATGACTCTCCTTTATCCCGAAAAGAACAATGAGCCTCGCGGCGTGCAATTCGTATCAATTTTCGCGCATGCCGCATCTTCGATATCCCGTGCAGCGCTCGCTCGCGCGCCTCGCATTCGCACCAGTGCGCAAATTATGATCGGCAGCTCTGGCTTTTATCGAACTTTCCCGGCTCTCTGCGTAACACATGCGCACACGTACATCCCTGCTAGAAAGACGTAATCGTATAATAATTCAGGTCAACTTCACCGGTTATTAGCGCGTAAAACATGCACGCATGTCGTATAACAAAGACAGGCGTGCACACGCGCGTGTGTCGTAATAAAGACAGGCGTGTG
>JAPYZP010002813.1:0-12607 GCA_030522985.1 Torymus sinensis
TATTGATCATAAATCTAGGGATGTTTTACCATACTTTAAGCCAATAAAAAAAAAATGGAAAAAAAAAAATTCCAACCAGATATAACCCCTTAATATAAGCTCCGCTCCGTAAAAAAAAAACAGCCACGAAGAAAATCGCGGTTTACAGCCCCCTTAATTAAAATCTCTCCTAATTAACGAATTAATTAGAGGTTATAATGCGCGTTCTCAAAACTATTTAAATATTCGCAAACGCAGCACGTTTAGCAATGTGTTTTTTTGCGCGCACTGCGCCACTTACGGTTACGACGTCGACCGCGCCGCAGTGAAAGTAGCAGTTAGCGCGACAGACACTCACCTGAAACAAAAGAAAGGAAAAATCGTCATAATGATGCACTAAATCGTGGTGAGCGCGCGGGCCATAAATAGCCCGTAATCAGATCCCCCCCGCTCGCGCCATTACACAGCGCGGGAGATTTAAAAGTCTAACCTCGCGCAGCGCTATACACTCCTCCGCCGTCGCGCCATTGTGTTTCACATTTCCAGCGCGCGGCCGGCGACGGCAAAATTACAAAACGAAATTTCAATCAGCCAGTGCAGTGTGGTATATAAATATAAAGTATGTACAGGGACACTTTCGCAACGGAAAATCGCCGTTTCACAATCGCCTCCCGCAATTTGCATTAATTAATCAGCCGCGTCGAACTAATCGTTCTCCATCTCGCGCGCACGCACGCGCGTATAATAAAATTAAATGCCGCGCCGCGCGGAGATAAGCGTACGTATACGCGCGCTCCGGAAATATTAAGACGCGATAACTCAATTTACAAGTTTATATTATGCGTGCGCGCGCGCGCGTGTCTTATCGCGCGAGACGTGGGAGAGTGTAATTTTGTCGCGGCGCGACTAGCGAATTCTGCAAGCTCACGAATTCCATGAGGTGGCGGTGACGACGATAGGGGAATGACAACACAACGGCACTTGCTGCAAGTGCTGCGTCGTTATGGTATTCGCACGTGGGGTGCGTATAGGCTCACCGAAAAACTGGTTTTGACAGTGAGCGATCGCTTATGAATTAGGCTTTTCTGTGCGGGCTTGCGACGATTAATTATAATTAATGTGATGAAATTATTTTATGAGAGGATTTGAGGTGTTGTACTGGAGTCCTCGATTTTTATTGAAATTTTTGGGTATTCGTATATAAAATATGTGGGATCCAGCAAACCAGTCTGTGTGCTTATCAAATATTGTAATGTAATTGGATATTATTAAAATAGAAGGTAACATTTCAATTAATCCATTAGTTTTGGAATGGCATGTATTCGTGAATTTCAACGTAATTGTTTGCTGTCAGTGTAATATTCGAATTATCAAGAATTTGAATGGAACTGGTGAATAATTACAATGTTTTAGTTTAAATAATAAATAAAAATCCATACGAAACACTTGACAATAATCAACATAATGCGATGTTTAAATGATAAACGCGTGTAACGACGAGATAACTGACAAAATACATTTGAAACTCCAAATTAATCTTCCACGTCAAACACGAAATTTTCCCAAAACCTACACCAGACGACAGCATTTCCAATAACAATCATATCGCGCTAACCCAGAACTTCCTGTAACAAACACCCTCCGTCCCAATCCACAAAAGGATACCTGAACCGACCTGCCTGCACACCTAACCTACAAAAAAAAAGAAAGAACGAAAGAAAGGAAAATGAAGCAGTGCCTCGTCATCGCAAAAATAAAAGCTGCAGCGGCAGCGTCAACTCGAATCGTCGCAGCCGCAGCGAAAGAGAAGAAGCGCCTCCAACGCCCTGGAAAAAACTCCGCTGCTGCTGCTACGCGGTACTAACGAGCGCCTGGCTCACTCGAGCCGGAGCAGAAGAACCGGCACACACACACACACACACTCTCGCGCGTGTGTGTATATATGTGTATATGAGAGAGAGACAATGAAAAACGAAATAAAAGCTCGCGCTCACGCGAGAGAGAGAGAGAGAGAGAGAGAGAGAACGCACTCAAAGCAAACGTCAGCTTTGAAGCCAGCAGCAGCAGGCGCGACGGTAGTAGCTCCTCCGCCATGTAAGAACGAAAGGCAAAACGAGGACAATTAGATTCTATTTTCGTGTGCCGGATAATTACAGCTCATAATTAGCCCCCACCTCGCGAGCCGCGCGCGCACACGTGACCTGGTTTTTCCACGCGTTCACACAGCGTCGTCGTCGGCCCCGAACAACTCTCCCTGCTCTTTATTTTGTCAGCTGTATATATATGTGTGCGAGCGCGAGTGCATTGACACGCGTGACGCGATAATTCGGTCTCTTTCTCCGTCTCGTGTATGTAGCCGGGCTGTTGCTACCGCGCCGATTTATTTCAGCGGAGACGCGCTATTGCGGTTTGGCAGTGACGCGTGTACGTGTGCGACTTCAAAGGTATGCGCGTGTGCTCGTGTTGGTTGACGTACACACGGGAACTGCTTTCGACGGGAACGTTACTTCCACGAAATAAATTATGGATTCGGAGGTGTTTTAGCTGGAGGTAAATAAAAGTTCAGCAGGATCGAGATTCCTGGCGGTGTGCTAATGAATTATCACTCGTTTCGCGATACGAACGCGGTCCTTGAAACTATAGCATTCCAGGTATCCAGTTTTATCAGCACGAACGACCTTATCACCCAACCACGGCAAAAACGTATTCGCAACAAGGATACAATCGCACTTTCCAACGCAATGCGACAAAACCGTATACGAGGCGCGAGCGCGCGCGCGCGCGTGCCTAAAAAAAGCACAGCGGGATAAAAATACGCGGCCGGCGAGATATTATTTTCCGAACCGCTCCAGTTCTCTCTCTCTCTCTCTCTCTCTCGCTGCTGCTGCACGCGACTATAACGCGCAGCGACTCGACTGCTCGCCCTCGGCACGCGCGCGCGCGCGAGTGGGTCAATGCAACAAGTCGCGCGAGGCTGTAGGCGACTCGCTACTATTCGCGGTAATGATTATTATTGTTGTTGAAATGCGTCAGGCGACACGGAAGTGCGAGAAAAACGAGCGGAGGTTGTGGCGTTTTTCGCGGGGCCAGAGAGTTGAATATGAATGTGGACGTGAGTTGTGAGGAAATTTGGGTATAAAAATCTCGGTTTGAGTTGGAGGGTTAAGGTTTTGTTAGGTATGTTTGATGGGAAAAATGTATTAGTTAAATTAGGTTTAGGTATGGTTTACTACAGGTCTGGTTTATGGTTATAATCTTGGCAATGTCTTTCTACATCATGGATAAGATGTATAGACATATATGTATGAGCTGCGTTCTGTGAAGAACCTATACCCAATCCTATACCTAAATATCTTCTGTATCCAATTCCACGATAAAATACGTTTCTCTCGCTACTATTCTTTAGAGCGTGTTCCCTTTTAAATTGAAAGACTCTTTATAGTGAAATAACACCCTAAAATAAATGCAAATTAAGCCTCAACAGGCAGTTTAACCATCGTTATGCTCGAAAACCCGACCAATTACAGAATCAAACCTTCGCGTTCCGCCCATTGTTTATAACACACCCCAAACGCGAAATTCACGATTCCCTCGACTCACATTCGGCGAATTAGCAACCCCGCGCATCTATAATACAAAGATCCGCTCGGCCATCGCCGCGAGACAGGTCAGAATTAGGCAAATTGCCGGAACCGCCGCGGACCACACTCAGTTTTTTTATTATTAAAGGGGTACCCCCGTCGTCCGCCCCTTTCAGATATAGCGTGCATGCGTATGCGAACGCCGACGTCGAAATTGGGCTAATCGACGCTCGTCGCGTGCGCGACTACACAACGACGACGACGTTGATTGTGGCTCTAGGCGCCGCGTTTATTATTGCGGAGACGCTGCCTGCTGCTGCTGCGACGGACGTCCGCGCGATTTATGCGAGGAGATCTAAGGGCGTGCCGATGGCGCAGACAGTTTGATCGGCAAATAAAAATTTAGAAAGAAGAACGGGTTAAGGGTAGGGTTGCTGAATTTGTAATTCGATGCTTGACGGCAGTATTATTTTTGAGATTTATAATAAAAAATTTAAACGTTCTCAGTTTGTAACAAATTTTTATGGATGTGATTTCAGTATTTGAGGTAATGAAAATTATTCCAATCTCAAAAAAGATGACCTTTGTCAATTTAAAAAGAAATAAGCAGTTTAGTCGTAAGCCATTGAAATAATAATAAAAACGATGGTTTGAAGATCAAGGAGCATAGTAGTGCTTCACGACAAGTATGACAACTCCATCTAAATTCTTGTAAAGCAACAATTTTATTATGAAATAGAATACCACAACATCTTTCATCTTGTATCATCTTGCAAACATTTAATAAAAGAAATTTATTTTTATGAAGAATACCATACTAGACGCAATATCGCTACCACACACCTTACCCTAAATTTAAAAATTTTTTACTTCCCTACAAACATACCGATGATAAAGCTTTAGTACACCTATTTATCAAACTTTAACCACACCCACGATTCCTAAAAACTCTTGACTCTTAACAAAGCAAACGATTTCCACAAAAGAACCTCTCCTCAAACCGGCAAACTCCACACCCACGAAAAACTCCCAAAAAAAGAACCTCTCCGATCCACCGTTACACACAGAGTCACGTCTCATGCAGAGAGCCACGCTCGCGTGTGTGTCTCCGCCTCGCAATAGCATTTCGGAGCTACCGCGGCTCTCGCGAGCGATTCACCTGCGCGAGCGCGAGAGCAACGACCGGAGGTACAGAGAGGATCCCCGAGCGCACACACATGAGCGCGAGCCAGAGAGACAGAGAAAGGAGAGGTTATCCGCTCACGCGCGAGAGCGAGCCGCGTAGCAAAAACGCGGATAATCACGTGCACACGCGTGCAGAGACGATGACAGCGAGTGTGTGTGCTGCAGTGGTTCTTAGTTTTTTTTCATACAGGAGGGAACGAGTGCGGAGAGAGATTTGTTTGCGGCGTTTTTAGCGAGACGAGAGAAGACGTGACCGAGACGAGGTGAAGTTTTGTTTGATTTTGGAAGTGGTAAAGTGAGTACGTGTGTGTGAGATAAAAATAGTCGCGGTTGTGGTTATTGAGAAAGTTTTTTTGAGACGGGAGAAATAGTTCAAATGCAGATGTGAAAGTCTGAACGAATTTGTTTGTTAATGTATTGCAATGGTAAGAAGTTATGCTTGGGTTTATGATGAATGATGGTGGAAGCGTGTGCGCGTTCATTGACTTTGAATGCATAAATTTTGATATTTAGAAAGGGCGTGGGCGTGTTTTGACACAAGCACTTTTTAACGATGCTCGTAAAACATTTTAGGCAGTCGCCGCTGGCCAGAAAGCGTATAGAGCGGTATAGAGGCAGCATAATACAGTTTACAATGTAATTTCACGAGGAATAATAATGCGGGAAAAATTACTATAATTTTTAGAATTACCATAATTTATTTTAAGCTTGCGACATACTGCGAATTTGCATGAATGTCGCTGGTTTATAATAAAAAATTTACGTTTTTTCAACGTTTGGTATATTTACAGTACTTCTCGTTGCAAATTATATTCATTTTTATGGGTATTTGAGTACCATCTTGGAGTTAAGAGGCATTATGGTAATTTTTGCGAGAAAATGATTCTTTGTAAATTTCCGTAACGAGTACAGCAATGTTAATTAACGCAGAATTTCCATGTTGCACGTAATGACGCGGTTCGCTTGTTTTCGTACGACTTTGTGGCATTAGACATGGAAACCCATCTTTTACACATTTAATGTAATTACTATATCAATTACCGGTTATTTTTAGACTTGATTACCGTAAATTTATGTTAATGCTGAGTAACTGTAAATACACTGCAACAGCTTTATATTGCGATAAAGGCAAGCGCAGAAAAAAGGAGCAGCTAATTATTTTGTAATAGTCATGAGAATGCTCCGCTGCAGTAAAGAATGTTTCCAGCGGCGATAAATTGCGCTCGCAGTACACCCGAAGTGGGTATTAAAAGTTACTTTCGTTTTTAATTGTTAATAAAAGTCTATTTTCACGAGAGTTTTTACGTTCCTGCAACTATTAGCTTCATTGCCGTTCGTAGAAAATCAAATATCACTGACTCTTAAGCACCACACAACTTTTTTCTCGGTCTGTAGCTTATGACCATTCGAAAGCGGCGCTTATCTGGTATAAATATTTTGAATCGGAATTTCGATAACAATCGGTGCCAACTGATAACGACAAAGTTGCTCGAACAATCAGCACGCTTCCAATTTCAAGGAATACCAACGTATCATTTTTTTACAAGACCAATAACCCTGCGCGACAACGTCAACGACAGATACCCGAATGTCATAAACTTTCCTTGTATTGATTGTAACATTCACCTTATCATCCTTCGCACATTGTCCAAACATAAACTTCAGCAACAAATTCAAAGAACCCGAACATTCATTACCCAAACGTGGAGGCAAAAACCGACTGTTTGCGGCAAACCTGGGTCACCCTAACCTTCAAACGCCGCAAACTAATCATTCAACCTCCATCTTTCATCAATCTTCCATCCTCATCCCTGTCCCCACCTCCCTTCAACACCACACTACACCTAAAATCCAACCTCATCCGACTTTTCCCATCCCTCACCTCACCCCCCCCCTCGAAGGAGGACATACATTCAACCCTCTCACCCTCCCTGCTCCGAAAAAAAACTCCCCCGAAAATAGCCGTCGGTCGACGCTCTCCTTCTCTCTCTTTTGCTCACCATTTAAATCTTCTGCGCTGTCGTCATCGGCGAGCCGTGGAATTTAAAGTTGCAAGCGCAGCTCTCCGCAGAGGCCCGCTATACCCACACGTATATGTGTATACACGGCTCTCTCTCTCCTCTTCTCTCTTCCTGCACACACGCGCACTTGCACCGGCGACGACCAAATCCCCCTCCTCAATATACTCTTTCTCTTCACCTCACTAACGAAACGCACACTACTTCCTCTTCTTCGTCTGCTGCTTCGCCTTCTATATACTCCCCTCTCTAGGTGTACATTCTATCCTATGGGTACGTTACGTATTCACGTATACATGTGTATGTATATTTATAATCTCGGTCGATGATGAACACACACTGAACACACTCGTATGTAGAGAAGCGAAAAGTGTTTTATTCTCTCCTCCTCTGAATATTACTCCTACGTACTCTTAATATTATTATTATTATTATTGTTGTTGTTATGGCTGCAACGACGAGCCTATAGATACACACACGTGGGCGGGTGGTGTATCGACGGCAGTGACGGTAAGGGGAGGACGCGCTCGCACCGTACACACATATATATATATATATCGGTGTATCGTACACACAGCACACTCGGTTTGCCACCAATCCTCTGGCACTAGCTTGTTGTTGTATTACAATAACTCGCAACTTCGAACTATCGGCACGTATCACAAACAGATGTGTATAACACTGTTGCTGCTGCTGTAGCAGAAAATGATGAGAGTGCGCGAAAGTATGTATGAGTATGTATGTATATGAGTGAGTGTGAATGTGAGTGAGCGAGCGGCGACTCCTCCCCCGCAGAAGGCTCTCGCGCGACTGACGCGACGTGCACGGCACGGCAGCAGCAGTGCGAGCGCTCGCGCCGCGCTCCACTGCAGGGGGAGAGAGGGAGGGAGGCCCGAGCGCGCGCGCACAGTCGCCTATATACATTTGTGTGCGTGCGCGTGTGTGTGTTATATAGAGGGGAACGCACGGCGCGCGCGACCGAGACGTCGGCGCTGATGGTGGGGGAGAGAGAGAGAGAGAGCGAGAGAGTATTGATACGAGGGTGAGAGAGAGAGAGATGGGGGATTGATAGCGAGAGTTGTATTGGTGAGAGAGAAGAGAAGGATGTGCAGGAGAGTGAGAGAGAGAAAAGTGTTTTGGTGGGTGAGTGACCCTGCGCGCACGCCGCCGAAGCGCGAGCGAGCGACTGCTGTATTATAGCGGTGTGCGCGAGATATATAGGATGACTGCACGAGTTTTAGACGCGGGCGAGGTAAAGGGACCCCGCGGGTGCGTTAGAAATGTTTCGGGCTGAAAAGTAGGAGGAGACAGAGAGGGAGAGAGATTCGATTTATGAGCGGTAAACGAATGTAATGTAGTGTAATATAAGTTGGGTGGAGTGTAGGGCGAAGGTTAATCGATAGTGGTGAAAATTGTACTTGATTTACTGATTTTTAGACGACGATGGGACGTTTTAGAAGGGTTTAGTACGATGATATTTTTTTTACGTAATAAATAGAGTTTAAAAAATAACTGTTTTATTTCATTGTTTGCAACAATGGGTAGAATGGTAATATTTGCTAAATAATATTAAACCGAAGTGTAAAATTGTTCGGCCTCTGACTCTGTTTTTTTTTTATCCGCTACAATGAACGCTTCCGCATGTATGAGAATGTAGAAATCGAAAGTGAACGGTTATCGATTATAAAACAGTATTTTTAGGGGCTAAGTTCAATATTGAATTTTCTCGCATTACTCCGTTTTGGAATGCATGCGCGAGCGAAAATATGTAAAAATCAAATAATTTTCTTTTTTTTTCATATAGAGAAATGTAATCAGTGAAAGTATATCAAATCAGATAAATAACACGAATGTACCTGACGTGACTATATCAACGAAGAATAAACAATTCATGGTACATGAATGAAAAATACTATAAAATAAACATTCCAAATGCACCTTTGTGAAGTGACGTAACGCATCTCTTTGTCACACAGGACAAAACCAAAGCGACATTTAACCGACAAACGCGCGCTAGAGAAGTGCATGCGAACGGGGCGAAAGCAGGAGAGCGGATAAAGGCGCGTAATAGCACGGATGATTGATAATGCAAACTGCAGCAGAGACAGCGAGCGAGCGAGCGAGAGCGAAAGAGGAACAGGTAGTTGTCGCGCGTCGGGCGAATTAGAACGTGCGAAAGAGTGCAAAGAGAGAGAGAGAGAGAGAGGGAGGGGAGGGAGAGTTGCAATTCGCGATAATAATGACGATTGACCCAGTGGTGTAATAACGGTAACCGAGTCAGCCTCGAAGGGCTCATCCCCCACTCCAAGCCAGAGAAAATAGACCCACACACGTATTGCTAATGAGCCGCGCGCGCGGCGGGGGAACAATGCGAGATTGCAATCGTCGCGCAATATAGATAGTACATGTATATAGGTAGAGAATGCCATTTTCGCTAAAGGCGCTAAATCTGCACGACGAGAGAGAGAGGTTAAATCGCGGCTATGGAAGTGGAGCTTGTTTGTCGGAACGGGAAAAGAATGAATGCGCATATAACACGTAGGTGGTGGTGCGGCGAGAGAGCCTATGTGCGCATTGTCGGATGAACGCGCACGCGCGGCGCGCTCCATTCAGCAGCGTTTGAGTGACTAAATTGCATAACGGAGATAAGAAAATTGAGCTGCCCCCCCTCCTCCCGCCCTACGGCTATGGCAAATGGGACGTTTAAGAAAATAATATATTTAAAGTAGACGAAACGAGGTTACGCGCGCTGGTTGGCCGAGGATGGACCGAGAGGTGGGCACCGGGAATGCAGTGGTTATAGCGGCCTCTTGCTTTCGGGGTTTATCTATATGGTGATGGATGATATCTACTTGGATTTTTTTTTATACTTGGATGGAACTTTGATAAAAAAAAGCACTCAATAAATCTATGTAAGCAAATTTAATTTGGAGAAAATTTGACAGTATTGTTATTTGTGTCGAATAGTCAAATAAATAAAATTACTGTACCCACATGTTTAATGCGAGAATAGAAATTTGAGTGGACAAAGACGATATGGAAATTCATGTTAAGAGCTATGAACATCAAAATAATTATAATGCATAAATTATGACTCACTATTAATTTTACTGAAATTCTTTTTCTGTGTACTGTTTGATGGTCTAGGAATGTATATGATTACTTGCATAAGAAAATTATAAGTTTCTGAAAGTAGGTAGGCTTGAATTTTCTTAATTGTCTTCTCTGAGTAAGCTTATATAAACGTAAATAAGCTGCAATCTTAGTCGAAAACAATATTTTTCTCTTTTTCAATAATAGTAGTAATTTTCCAATAAAAGTTCAATTACAATTTTAATAACACAGGTGTACAAAAATAAAAAAAAAGAAGTGGTGTGTGCTAAAAACTAAACTACCATATATCCATATATGTTCGCCACCTGAACACGAATCCGGCGTCGGACTTGCTTCATCGTGACAGGATTTTGAAACATCTGACGTATAAGACCACTGAAATGGCTTGCAAAACAAAGTTTAACAATTTTCTTATGAATTCGGGTAACGAAATAAGGTAAAGTAACCAGAAGATGGACACTTTGAAAATTTGAAGCAATACATGGACAGTGACCGAAATCATATATAAAATTCAAACATATCGAACCATTTTGTTTTCTAATTTTCTTTTTTATATGAACATTATAATGAAGCTGATTTGAAGTCGATTCGTGGCTTAGAAAACGAATAAACTAAGAGAATCAAATATTGAGGTTATTGTGAGAGCCGATCGTGCTGTCCATCTATATTCCATATGAATTTAATGGTAGGAGTAGTTAGATCATTTAACTACATACGATTATGCTGTCCAACCATTCCTACAATATTATCCAAGTACTCCTGCAGAGAAAAAAATCACCTGTCCATCTTTTCCGGCAATTGAGTCATTACTTAAAGCCGACTTAAATTTTGTATTTTAATCATTTATGAACAATTTTTGTGTCTTATTCGTTAAAAAAATGTATTCCGTTCATATATATACCGAAATTTTTACCCAAGCTAACGATTTTTACTAAGAAAAAAATCGTTGAAAATTTTTAGAGTCATAAATGTCCATCTTCTGAGTATTTTACCTTCATGCAGAACTGCTTGTCCCTTTAAAATTCATTTCAAATTAAGCTTTGAACTATTCACTGAGATTATAAGTTTTCGTGTATTATGCTTAGTTTTGACAATCTAAGACATTATAAAGATCGCATGTGCAAAAGTGTCTTTTACGTTACCTCTGATAGCCCCAAAACACATGACAAATGTTATCTCTACAATAAAACATATGCCGCACAACACAGATCTTAAAATTCGAGCATTCGCCAACCTCTCCCCCTCACCCAACCCCCACAACAAAAAAAGAAACAAACAAACAACCACACATAAACGCAAGCCGCAACCCAACAAACAAAGCCACGCACATGCGACTGAAACAAAGGCTCTCTTCACTCTCTCTTGCGTTCTTCTACACCTGCGCGCGCGGCGGGCAATTTTTACGGTTAGCACGAATGCCTATCCCCTGACGCGCGCGCATTATCCCCGCGAGGAGCGCGATCGTAAAATTCGCGCTCATCGGTTTTTGCGGCGGCGACGGCGGCGCCGTTCGATTTTTCCGCGCAGCGCGATTTATTGCGCGAGTTTTAGCCCTTTAACGAGCGATCGTATACGCGTTCGCGATTTTTTTTCTTCTCAGGGTGCGTCTTTTTTATAGGGGGGGTTTAGGTCCGGGAATGGTGTAGTCGAAGGTGGAGCTGTTGGTTTATTTTTTTTTAGAAGATGGTGGTGGTAGTGCGGTTCGTGGAAACTGTAAGAAATGTTTATAGTGGCGGTTGATGGGGTTGGGTATTGAGGTAAGGACGTAAGGAAATTGTAGTGATTAGAGATTATTTGATTTTCGCTATTAGTTTGGCTGGCTCGTCGAGTGTCTGTTACTACTGAGTGTGCTGCCGGTGAGTAGTAATAAATTTGTTTTCTTTATAAAAGCAGTAACTTCTTGTGAAATATAGGGTACGTCTTGAGAATTGTATTCGGAATAACTTGGAGAACTGCAAAGGACTGAATACAATTATTGCAAATTCAATGCGAAGGATAAGGGAAAATAAGTACGTAGAATTTTAACCCTTTCAGGGGCAATGGTATGTATACGTACCCCCTTTTTGCTTTCAGTTTTTTCTGTATTTTGGACGTATTTTTCAGTGCTTCTATGCGTGTGGGTCCTTTTTGGACTCTTGAGATGATAAGTTATAAGTTTTGTATAGAAAAGTATGCAAATTTGTTTATTTATAAATAGTTATAAACAATTGAATCACAAAAAAACTCTTTTTTTTCATAAAAAATCGTTTATTTTTGAACGAAAAATTCTAGAGCTCTGAAAATATCTTTACCTATAGTCCGTGTCCAGTTGTATAACATATTTTTTCAAATTTTTTCGCACGTTAGTTTTTTTGAAAAAAATTTTATATGTACAGAAGAAAAATGTGCCCGTGAAAGGGTTAAAAAGGATTACTCAAAAGTAAATATTACTTTTTAAATCTTTTAATACAAACTACTACACATTGACCACAAATTCAAGTGAAATGAGCAAATTTATATTTTAAAATTGCATAGAAAATTTAACTTATGCCTCCGTTATCTGGACGCCGTACAACACAGGAGCTATACAAAAGCTGAAACCTAGCCTACAGATTTCATGTGCCCATGCACCGATTTGACCATGACTTCAGTTCGGTTTCTAAATATTTTAATATATATACAGTCAAATCGATTCACAACCTTTACGATGCCACATTCACCTTTAAATTGCTCACATCTAATTCCAACAAT
>JAPYZP010002814.1:0-12603 GCA_030522985.1 Torymus sinensis
AACGGGGGTGTAACGTTGAGTTCACCAGAAAAAGTTAGGTTAGGAATCAATTTGCCGTGTAACTAAAGCAAAAACAACTGTATGGAGTTAGACAATATCGAGAGATCCCCATGTGTGTGCGGCTGCGCGCCTGGGACGAGGCGACATCTGCGATCAGCTGGCTCGGTTGGTCAGGTAGATGGTTGTTATTATTTGTATGCGACTACCTATTGCTTTTATTATTTACGGTTAGAAGTTTTTGTTGTTGTTACTTGTTATGGAGAAAAGTGAGGTTAGATAAGAAAAAAAATAGTTCGCTAACATTTCATAACAGAAAAGTATATATAATAAGTATAATATAGTCCGGACTCTGGGGGCCAAAGAGCAATAATAAAGAGGATTTTCGTGGCAGTTTTTACTTTGACCTGAATCCGGATTCCTGAGGTGAGTGTCGTACGATGGTCAGGTAATTATAACAAATTTTATAAACAATTAAAGCAAACTTAACTTTATATGAAACTAAAAAAACGGCGAGGCCGGGTTACAGATTTTGCACTTCTTGCATCCTGAAGTCCGGAAGTGCAAATCTTCATCGGAATCAAGTCCGAAATCACGTTGGAATTCCGGACTTGAGAGTAGTCAAGTCCGGAAACACGTTAGATTTTCGGACTTGATTGAAGTCAATCCCCAAAACAAGACAGAATTTCGGACTTAAGGGCGATCAAGTCCAGAATTCCGACGTGTTTTCGGAATTGACCCCCATCAAGTCCGAAAGTCCGTCGTGTTTTCGGACTTAATTCCGATCAAGTCCAGAAGTCCGACGTGTTTCCGGACTTGTTAAGGAATTTATTGCCTCAGGGAATTATTAAGTACTCGCAACCCTGAAAACGGCAAATCTATTCGCACCATAATATCAACGGAATTACGTGTTTTTAGGAGTCACTAAAGCGAACTTCACTGATCTCTAACCTACATTTTTTCTCACGAAGTTCAAACACGTAAATTTTCCGAGTGAAGTTTGAGGTACGTAAATTTTCCGAAATAGAAAGCTCCCAGACACGTAAAAACTTAGAGATATGTAAAATACAGCTTTGAGTTTCCCTTGGAGATACGTAAAAGCTTCGGGACCCGTAAACGCTTGCATGGAGTCACGTAAAAAGAATTACATGATGGATACGTGTTTAAGACAACAATTTATCGACTAAAGAAATAATAATCCTCTTAGTGTGGATACTTATAATTTTCATAATAAGAGGGAAATATTACGTGTCTACAATGGCAGTCGGGACCCGTATTTAAGGTAGTTCGCTCGTCAATGGCGTCATAAAAATCACAATATCGCAAAAATTGTGCTATACCTACTCATATTATTTTTGGTGGAAACTCTTCATTTATCTATGTATACTAATGTAAAAATAATAAAAAAAAGACGACGTAAAAAATAAGGTGCCTATACGATGTTTGAAACAATAAGACTTCTCGGAAAATAGATACCGTTTGCCATATTACAAAATATTCTACATTATTGCTTTTTGAGTCTAGTATAATAATATAATAGTTAAGAAAATTTTAAAGAAAATTGGCTTTGCAATTAATTAAAATCAGTCTTAAATACATACTCAGCCTATGCTTCCCATGTTAAAGTGGTAAACTTTGGCATTAACTATCTCAATAATTAGTACCGTTCCGGGCTCCCTACTATACTGGAGGTTTCAAAAATCCAAAAAACATATAACAAGGAGTATGTACATCAATTTTTAAGAAAATTTAAAGAAAATCGATTTCCGAGTGAATTACCTTAAGTACTTGCCTCCAAGTGTGGCTTGGAAGATTTTACGGGCTTCGAAGCTTTTACGCGTGTACAAGTGGTGCCGAGAAACGTGTTTTACGTGACTTTTACGGGTCCCGAAGCTTTTACGTATCTCCAAGAGAAGCTCAAAGCTGTGTTTTACATCTCTAAGTTTTTACGTGTCTAGGAGCTTTGCGTTTCGGAAAATTTTCGTGTCTGAACTTCGCGAGAAAAAATGTAGGTTGGACCGAAGTTCGTTTGTAAAAACACGTAATTACGTTGTTTATAAAAATAGTTTATAACTAATTACCTGGCCATCATACGATACTCCACCCTCGAAATTCATATTCAGGAGGGCAAAATACATTAAAAAAGCTTCTCTGAAGCTGTGGACCTTAAAGTGGCTCAATTACTCCTCTCTAGGAATAACAGACCTCCGGACTATTATTATTATTTTACTTGATCGTCTTGCCCCGACCCCATGAATTTCATTTATGCATACTGAAGTAATGCTAAAGTCATTTATAGGTAAGTGTATTATTTTAAACAACATTTTTATTTCGTTATCCAAATATAAAACCATGAGAAGTTGGGAAATACATATCGTAAATAATACTCGAAAATTATATCGTTGGTCAATTAAAAATGTTTACTTTACTTCTTACCTTTTGATTGTGTTAATAATTATATTACATAATTAATCGAAACCTCCAAATATTGAATACACATTTTCGCCAGAAAATTATACAAATCAACGATATAATTCCAAAGCTCACAGAGTCATTGCACATTTCGTCACTTATGCCATTTAAGAACGACAATTTTATCTTTTTATTACAGTTCGATTCGACTAAATATTTAAATACTTCTGGCTGGTGATAGTTATCGTGCAGGATTCTAGAGTTGTTTCGTTTGAGTGCTTCTGCAACAAAAAGTAAATTCCATTGTTACACCATTAACTAGTAGATTAAGCAAAATATAAATTTATTGTATTAAATACGCCATGTGAAAGGAAATTTTATATAAAAATACGATCAAACGATTCTTTCATGAAAGTGTCAAGTTATATGAATGAATGAAAAACATTATGAAAACCAATGTGAAGCGCTCGAAATTAGGGTATTTTCGTAGATTTTTATATTTTCGACAATTTCTTATCACTTTTCATAATTTTTCCTAATTTTTCATAGTTACATTGATAGATAATATTCTTAAACCATCAAAATATTTGAAAGTTAACTTTTGAATTTAAATAATGATTGCTCATAATTCGAAAATCAAAGTGATAATCGCAAAATTTACATAATAATATGAAGCGTAGTTCTATATCTCTCAGAGCTTTCTTATTTCTCTATAGAATTGATCGCGTCACCTGGTAACCAAGTACAAACTATCTTTTTTAGTGTTTGTAGTGAAAACTGCCGTGTACTATTGGTTTGTGTCGAAAACTAGCACGATCGGTTTACTAAATTGTGACAAAGACTAACGTGTTCCAGTGTTTGCAGCAAAAACCAGGAGGTTAGTGTTAGTGTTAGTTTTTGTTGCAAGCTTGAGAATCGTGTTAGTTTTCGTCACAAAGTTCGATGCAAACTCGCGAATGATTCTAATTTTTGTTGTTTCTAAAATAAAATTTAAGCCTTACCTTATGATTACTGAAGAACAAATTGAAATCGTCGCTTTAATTGGAAAGAGATTTCATTTTTGACACTTCGATACTGGATTATCCCGTCGCGTGGTTCGTGATTCGTCTTCGCAAGCCGACGTTATTACGCTCTTCGGAGATATGTTTGAACTCTTTAAATCTGAAATACGCTTGTCACTTTCATTTATAGGTCTAACACTAAACGAAAATGATGAATAATTTTTCACATCAATGTTTTTCGAATGTTATTCTAAGTAAGATAAGTAACAAATTACAGATTATGCATAACATTATTTTACAGTGAATGATACAAAGGAATAGAATAACGAATTCCTCGTGTAAAAATAAAAGTTGTCAGGTATCCGCGATTCCATATTATATGCCTGTTCCCTGTTTTCCATATACGTTACATCGTTATTGCAATTATTGATAAATTTTTCCTCTATTCTTACACAAATAAGTTACAGCCTAATAAATAACTTGAAAAAAAGTGGGAGTTTATCATACAATCTGGAGAAAGTTCACCATGCACGTACAGTCCCTTTTAAAACAATCATCATAAATAATGTCTCTACATCGGTATAACAATTCCTTCGAAATAAATCAACGTCGGCTCTATAGTACTTATATAATACGCATAAAGAAAGTCACAGCTACGATTTACTTACAAATAAACTCTACACACTCACGCTAGTCGTAGTTTCGCAGTTTTTGGTTAATTCGGTTTGTCCTCGGTACATCATTTATAATCTCTACATCGAAGTGATTTTCGTTTATACATTTTGTGCAGTATAGCGTAGATCATGAAGTGAGCGGCCTCTATCATCATTCCTCAAACGAAATTTACAAAGAAATTTATCGTCGTTTCAATGTTAGAAAAGATGTCTTCTACATGCATACGAGTGCAATTAATACGAGTACTCGCTCCATTAAATCGATTTATATGCAAGTAAACAAGGCTCCAAGTTATGTACCAACATATACATATGAATTTCAACGAAACGAAAGTAAATTTTTTACATAAAACAAATTTCCTCAACACTCACTCACAACCGCCTCACTTTTTCTAGTAACAGTCAAGATAGCCCTCACTTCCTCACCAAGTAGTAAACAGACAGAACAGTCAGACGCTTCATTCAATTGTTTCACCACTCGGTGCCGTTCTCGTTGCTGTCCTCGCGCTCGGCCGGCGTCATAGTGGTCTGATGAAGCTCGTGCAGCCTCTGACTGGCCTGTTCGTGGTTCAACTTGCGCCACTTTATCCGCCGATTCTGGAACCAGACCTTGACCTGGGCCTCGGTCAGTCGGAGCGCGTGCGCCAGGTAGAGTCGTTCCGGGCCGACCTGTGGAAAAACAAAAATGAATTTAAAAATTTCTTATTTCTTTAGTTGTGAGATGTATCTTGGACGTAGATCTGATTTAATTAGTGCGGATACAAATCTTGGAAGAGAAAAAAAAGATTTGGCAGATTCTGGCGAGAGCAGGGGTGTAACAAATTAAATTACTCATTATGTTTAAACAAAACTTCGTCGAGGATCCACGAATGTTTGTTTTATCTGGAATGGTGAGTATTTTTAACATTTAAAGTTGCACGTGACTCTGACTTTCGTTAATTTAAGGGAGTTGTCGTGATTTTAAAGTGGGTTCACTATTTAATTTTTATGTCATAAATTATTAAAATATAATCATGTAAGTACACACGGATATGAAAGGCAAATACTTTCTGAATCGAAAAAAACTATTGTTTACAGTTTAAGCACAATAACTTTCAAGTTTCATAATATAAGCCTGGATGCGTCGTAGACAAATGTTTAAGGCCATGTAAAACCGTGAATTTCAATATTTTTTAAATGAATATTCAAGCGTCTATTCGGAAAATAATTTTGTCAAGCACTCCGTATATATGTTAATACTATACTTAGATTATTTTTGGATGATTCTATTGGTATTTTCATGAGATATCCATGTTTTAAAATTATGGCGGTATTTAACATCACCTTATGAGACGTTAAACATTAAAATCGAATAAAAATAAATAGTTGGTAAGTTGTGGTACTTACATAATTATATTTTAATAATTTATGACATACAAATTAAATAGTGAACTCACTTTGAAATCACGACAACCCCCTTAAGGGGGCCAGCTGGGGTTAAACCTGAAAATTGAAAAATCATCAATTACAATTGAAGGCAATATAATTATATAATTATAGGCTACTTTCCTAAAAGTACGCTATACAAGTAATTAATTTATGCGCCCGTACGTACCAAATTTTCCTCTAGATAGCTGGAATGATCCTACGGGTCTTATATGTCCAAAAGTGCTTTACAACATGATTCTGAAGAGAGTTTTGAACGGATTGTCTTGAAAAAAGTCACAGATACTCTACAATATATCTGTTATAGAATAAGCGGAGCAGATTTTGGAAAAAGTAAGTAGGAACTGAAATAAAAATTCAGTGATGCCGAAAAATATTGAAAATCTGACCAATTGACTAAACGCAATTTTTCATTGTGAATGATTTTATTTTTTCCAAAATCTGCTTCACTTATTCCAGAACAGGTATGTTGTAGAATATCTGTGAATTTTTTCAAACCAATCCGTTCCCAACTTTCTTCAGAATCACGTGGTAAAGAAATTTTGAATATATACGACACGTATAGGATCATTCCAGCTATCCGGAGGGAAATTTGGTACATATGGGTGCATAAAATAGTTATTTATATAGTCTACTTTTCGGAAACTAGCCTTTATAATTATATAATTATATTGCCTTCAACTTTAATTCATGATTATTCAATTTTCACCTTTAACCCCCGCTGGCCCCCTTAATCAAGGAAAGGGTTTTATAATTGAATTTGCGCAAGTTGTTTCTCTTTCTAAAACGTATATGTACTTTCATTTTTATAGGCAGCCTCTTTAGAATCACTAATATCATATAGATGTTGTCTGACAATTCACTTTATTATCGCCTATTTTTCGAGGTATAGGAAAGTTCAATCTAACAAAGATTTCCAACCTTTATTCTCGAGATTCTAGTACCATCAATTAATCTTCAACTATTTCCAAATAAGAAACCACCGCAAAAAATTATATAGCAAACCACTCACCATGTACTGTTGCCGTGCGAACTCGCCCTCAAGTCGCTCCAACTGCTCGGCCGTGAAAATGGTGCGCACGCGCTTGAGCTTGCCGCCGGTGCCACCACCGCCGCTGCTCGCGCCGCCCCCGCCCCCACCTCCACCCCCACCGCCACCGGCACCGCCGTTCGAGCACGAGCTCGCCGACAGGCTCTTCGCCGAGCCTTCTTGCCCTGAAATGAGAGATTTAGATTTTTTTGTTTCTTATAAAGGAGGATCTTTTTTTTAGTAAAATGATGCCAACGTTTCGAAAGGATTGTTGACCTATCCTCTTCAAGGCTACATATAGAGAAATAATAAAGTTATACGCCCATCCTTCGATAACATAAAATGAGTGATATGCGCGGGGGACTACGATAGTTCATCTTTTTTTTTAACTGAGGTAAACACGAAGTGATTCGGCCATACATATAATTCGACCTCATACGCATTTCTATTACGGTCCCACTTTATGGGGAAGCTTAATTATATAGGTAAATTATTTTAAAATTTTCTGAATCATGTTCACTTGTTTACAAGAGAATTAAACCGAAAAGTGTCCGTATTAGCCACACACGCGCTAAGTGCACAGTTCGCCAGTTTTTTATTTAGCTCTTAACAAGGCTAATTTCATTTATTAAGTATCTGTAATTTCTTTGTAGTGGAAGATCCATTGTGTTTTAAAGTATGTTTATACATCTTTGTCGATGTTTTTGCTTTAATAAAAAGGAAAAAACGTTTGGATTAATTTGGCGGAATTAACTACACATGCCATAAGCATTCTACATTTTGGCTTCGTGCGAAGGGCGTCCTCAATTATTTTCTTCGTAGAATAGATACTATATTTTGATGTCCCTTTAACAGTTTTTTCTCAACGTGCTTGCATAAATATACACACAATTTCCCTCTTACGGTGGCCGAATTACCCCGAGTTAGCTTATTTTTAGTTCTATATTTCTATTATTTAGTCACATAGTTTATGGTATGTTGCTTTCATTACTTTTCGTGTGTGGTACCGCGGACGAGAATAAACTCAGAATTCGTTTACAAAGTAAACAATCTTATATCTGTTCATAGAGGATTTGCCTAAGAATTTTACGTTAAAAGTTTCTTGTTTCTCTATGTAACCCTGAAAGGGGAGGTCAATAATCCTTCTGAAATGTTGGCGATTAAATAACTATCCTTAGTCGAGCTTAGTTCATTCAAAGATCATTTCCTATATTAAAAAAGCAAAAAAAAAAGAAAAAACTGATTGTATTAGTCTTCTCATTCCATTCGAGTAACATTACAACTGCCCAAAATAGTATAGGTTTTAGATATAATGTCTAAAAGCTAATTTTGTAAAATTTAGTATACTAGGACATAATCGCTATCGTGGAGTAATAATACCTACGCAGTATTTTTCCACTCGGAATATTTTTAACACTATTTTGCACCACGCTCCTGTATTATACGAAAAACACTATATACATTCTTCTGTTCATCATACCACTTGTTTTATGATGACACTCACATACCCAACATCATGCCTAGTTGATGAATCATCATAACATTATCTCTATATACCTTTGAGTTGAACCAACCCTATTATATAATAACTGAGGCTAATAGTGTAGCATGCATATAGATGAAGAAAAACCGCGCCCACCTTGATGCTTCCGGTACGAGTGATGCCTGGCATGCTTGTCCCTCTGGCCGGTGCCCCTCAGCCCGAGTATCGCATCGATCGTGAAGGACTTGGCCTGCTGCTGGTGTTGCTGATGCTGCGATCCGCTGTGCTGCATCTGCGTGATCTGCGTAATCGCGTGGTGCGGATGCGGCACATGCTGCTGCTGTGATTGCTGTTGCTGCTGCTGCTGCTGCTGTTGTTGATGATGATGGTGGTGATGATGGTGTCCGCCGTGATGAGGGAACTGGGGGCTCTGGGTGGACTCGGCCGTCACGCCCTGGAACAGCGGGTGCGCGTGCCTCAGACGCTCGAACGCGATCGCAGGCGTGTCCGGGACTTGGCTCTGTTGCTGCCGCGTGGGTAGCGGCAGGCTTTTCAGGTCCTCTGGTTCTAGGTTTGGTGTCACGTCGCCTGCGGGTCATTAATGTGGTGATGCTTGGGTAGAGCAGAGCGGAAAGTATTTGAGAGTGAGGGGCAGAGTGTTGAGCATTGTATTAGACTAACGAATAAGTGATGAAGGTCTCTAATTCCTCTATAACGCCTCTGAATTCTAAATGATATCAAGAGAATTGTTTGCTGTACTTAAAAGGGGATGTGGTACTTCCGCTTTAGCAGTGGTTCTGCTTTGTCAACCGAACATCGATAATTCTACATATTATATAAAAATAGTATATATAACTCGAAGTTTGTCCTATAAGTAGATAATCGCCATGTACAATGTAAGAATCTATCATTCTACGTAAAGGTTTCTCATATTTCTATTTCTTCCATTCTTTGAACGGAAAAAACAATCAGTGCTAAAAAGCAAGATATAAGCCCTTAAATAGTTTCATTAATGTATTATTCAACGTTTGATCGATTCAATTCAATAGTGTAATAATTCAAAAGTTTGCTTAGTTTTGAACAATCGAATCTTACTAATGCAACAATGCTTTTCTGGTTAGCATTGGGATGTTGCGTGAAAAATAAAATCAAATTCAATTATATCCGTCAGATAAAATATTGAAAAATAATCGACACGTATTTTTTCTTTTTTGAATTTAACATTTACTAGCAAAGGTATAGCAATATGAAAAGTGCGACGACGTCACAATTGTACACAATATAGATACACTGCGCCATTGTGATGTCAGCTTTCTCGTAAATTGTAACTTGCTATTAACTTTGTTAATAAATGTTAAATTCGAAAAACAAAAAATAAGTGTCGATTATTTTTCGACATTCTATCCGACGAATCTAATGGATTTTTTCATGCAAAATCCCAAGTAACAAGGTGAACGAACATTTCTTGAACTACATTTTCCCATAAATGATGCATTTGGTCACATGGTGGGTACAAGTTAATATACTAAAACTAGTTCTCTAATTCCGTCATTTCATAATATTTAATAGGAATAAGACAGACAAATCGACACATAAAAATATTCCCTCTTCAGAATCAATAATTATAGCACGCTCCACAAGAAGCAAAAGAAGAAAAAGGCAAATAGTCTCGCACTCACCGTGCAACGGCGCCGCCCTCAACCTGTCGAGCGCGATGCTCCCGATCTTCGACGTCAGCCCACCGAAATCCTTCATCCTCTCGAGGGGCAGCCCGTAGGTCTTGATGAGCTCCAGGTCCTTGCCACCGCCGCCTGTCCTCTCGAGGGCTGCGTGCAGGTTCTTCTGCCTGATCTCGCGAATCTCCCGACAGAAGCTGTACATCGCCTCCTTGTGGCCCTGCAGCTCCCGGCGGAAGAGACCGCCGCCGGTGACCGTCGGCTCGTCCGCGCTCGACGATTCGCTGTACACTGTGAATGATTCGAGGGCTTTTTGTTTTATATTCCTCGAATGGTCGTGACACGTTTATGTGGATACAGTTGTAAGGTATAGTTTTTAGCTTCGTTTTTAATAGATGGAAAGTATATCCGGTGAGTCGCGTTATCCGACGGATCAGTTGGAAACGTCGCGTAATATAGTTATGGAAGATGCGTTCGAACAGGTTTATTCAAATAATAAATGAAAAAGTATGAAAAAGGTGTCCGCGCAGATTTAGTTATACATAACTGAGAGAATACAAGAGTATACCAATCATTTTGCACGTTAAAATTTTCTATAGATAAAGTGTAATTACAACACTCATCTATAAATTAATTATTACTGCTTCTTATTAAGAAATCTGCTACTTAGTAAAACCATTCAATTTTGTCCATCATCCATCGTTTCCTTAACTGTAGTTCCAGACAATCCACATATCAAAAAAGCCTTAAAAAAAAAAATGCAAACCATTTCGATCCTCAACACACCCACACACACACGCGCGCACGTATAACGCAGACGAAAAATCGACAACTCACTCTCGTTCCTCTGCATGGCATAATCCTTGGGCTTGTCGAGGGCCATGGGCAGATCGGCGCCGTCGGCGAGCCTCCCGTAATCGGCGAACCTCGGCCCGGTCGTCGGGCCGCCGTGTCCGGCATCCAGCACCATGTCGTCGTTGTCCTCGCCGCTCTTACCCGCGACGCTCGCCAGCTCGTCCAGGCTCTTGTACGGATGGAAGCTGGGGATATTCGCGGCGTGACCGCCGCCGCCGCTGCAGCTGCTGCTACTGTCGGCGCTCTCCTCCGACAGCTCCTCCGCCGTCGTCGCCTGGTCGCCAGATAGCTCGTTCGTGTCCATGCTCGGTTATGGGTTGGGTCTGGGTTGAGAGGTGTGCTGAGTGACCCGTGGGTTAAGGTGGCTTCGACATCGCGTGTGTGTGTATATGCGCGCTGGAAAGCGAAAATTAACGCGGGGGGTGTAGTATAGTAATGGTTTTGTGGGTAAGGAAATTTAATGGTACGGTCGCGTGGTTAGGGGTTGGTTGTGTAGAAAGAGAGTTGCATAGTACCGGCACTCGTTTCGAGTGTAACTTTTGATTCTATGGAGCGAAATTGACATTTTTTTTTTTGCGGTGACCTCTATTACGGGACAAAATATTTTTAGGTTATTATAATAATAACAGTTAGACTTATAAAAAAAAAATCAATTTTTAGTTTTAACAGTAATAAACGTTGTAGAAGATTTTAAAAGTATGCTGGAACATCCCTATTAATTGTTACGTTATTCACAGTATTTAATTGACGTACATAGCAATAAAAAGTTAAATAACAGTTTACATATGAATATTTCAGTTCATATGTAATACATCGCTGGTACTAGTCACTAATACTGCCCGGAAACGCGTGAATTTATTGCTCGACGTTTACCAAAGATATACAAAATCCTCAAAAGAACTATTAATTCAACTGTAGGAAAAGGACGAGATCACAAAAAAAAATGACTTTTGACACTCTATACTTAATCGTCGTTGCACGATGTTCATAAAAAATTATATATCCCACACACAAACCATAGTTATCCGATGCTACGCACGTATCGTCAAACACGAGCTACGCTGGCCGGCGCTGAGCAACTTTCTCCCCCACATGCCGAGCACAGGTACCAGCTTTGGCATTCCAACGGTTACGGGCACACTTCCGCGCGGATTGTCTAATTAAAATAGTTTTAACCGTCGAGATTTCCCGATTACGCGAACGAGGCCAGAACGAGAATTCCAGCGCGCGCGGTGTGTGTGTGGTGATCCCGCTCTCAAAATCTCTATATCACGGGTAATTATCTCGTCGAATGGATCTTTTCATCTGCCCATACTTCCTCTGTATATTAATTGAAACGTCATGTTCAATTGCTAACAACAAAATACAAGATAACGAACGGTTTATAAACGAAAAATTGACCAACCGCTAAATTTCTAAAAAAAAGAAAAAACAACTAAAAATATGCACGACTGCTTATATCACAGCCAACATATCGCCAAGAAACAACAACTTTTCCACCACCACGGCAGGTACAATTCGCGAACGCACAAAATTACCTAATCCCTCAACTCTGCAATAATCCGCAACCGCAGCCACCACCTCCTTGTAATCACACGCACAGCACTTGTCAATCCGATATATATATATATATATCCACTACATATATATGTACGATTAAGCACAGAAAGAGCAGCACAGAGTTCCACGCGCGATAAAAGATGGGCCGCGTATGGTGACGGGGCGCGCGCGTCGCCGCCGCCGGGCCGCCGCGACGCTCATACAGTGGCCGCGAATAATGATGTCAAACGCCGCCGCAGAGCGCGCGCAGCATCACAGCGGCCCGCCCGCTAATAATCCCCGCGAACGTGTGCGAGAGATGCGCGCGTGATGCCAAGATCCCTGTGCGGGCGCGCGCGCGCGGGGGGCCAATGATGCGCGAGCGACGCGTTGGGTGACCGTCAGTCTCCTAGGGCGAGATTTTCGGGGGTGGGGGGAGAATGGGGTTTTCTTCTTCTTTTTTTTTTTTTTTTTTTTTTAAGTGGTTGGTTTTTGGTGGTGCTTTTGGGTG
>JAPYZP010002815.1:0-30809 GCA_030522985.1 Torymus sinensis
AAAAAATAAATTAAATTTTCATTCATAATGTATTCATTATGAACTTAAATTATGTATAAAATTATGTACGAAATTTATTTTATAAAAGGAGTTCTTTTGAAATTCATTTAGTATGTTTTTTAATAGTATTATTTATGTTCTAAATATACATTTATTAAATGCATTCATAATGGTTAAAAAATAAGTTAAATATTAATTCATAATGTGTTCACTGCGAACTTAAATTCTACATAAAATAATTTACGAAATTTATTTTATGAAAGGAGAAGTTCTTTTGGAATTCATTTGATATTCAAGTTAGGTGACATATTCTGTTGAGTTTAGGAACAATTTGCGAATTCATTTGCATCATATACGAATCATCTAATGAATTCCTAAAATTTACCTAAATTCAAAAGTTGTTCCTTATGAATTATCACTGCCATCTGGGAATCTTAAACCACAGTATGGGAGTCAAACATATAATGTCCATACTCCGATGAACCAACCTCCTCCCATTACAACGGCATTCCTGGATGAAATGATCAGGAAAGCTGTTCAAGAGCAACAAAGAAGAGGTTAAGATCAATACATCTAAATGTCATAAAAAAACTGGGACATAGCAGATATGATCCTACCTACTCTATTTCTTAGTCTCTCGTGATTCGTCAGCTCAAAATGGCGGCCCAGAAGACTCAAAAAGCGAAAATAACTGCTATTATTGTTATAGTGATGACGATGATTATGAACCGGGTAGCGATCGGACTGTGGATGTATCAGAAGAGGAGAACTCTTAAAGATTACATAATTCCTTATGTAATCTATATGCCAAGACTCAGTCCTCTGGGCCATGATTGGACTATGATAATTGGAAGGATCGAGATGAAGACGTGGCTGCAGCTGACATTACGGCTACGCCTGGTTCCTTCGGGGCGTGGCCCGCTAGGAATAGCCAGAGCAAAGCTATCAGCTGCAGATATATGTAATGATAGGTCGTAATATGTGAGGCCGAGTGCCATTACTTATACACTTGGGGTGATGTTTTTCATTGAATCATTGCGGGTATCGCGTTGGCGCTTGCCATCTAGCGGACACTTGCGGTACTACAATCCCGAACAATTAATAATAATCTGTACAATAATAAGTGTACAAATTTATTATCACCAAAGTAGTTACAAATTATTTTCCAGAGAGTATCTTTTTTCAATTTTGTTCTTTTCTTGATAGGTATTCTGACATAGGAGGATGCTCTTGTACTAAACTTATTAATTCCTACTCATAATGGCATGAAATAGAAGAACCATACAACGCTTTATTTTTTTTATTTTTGATATTCTCTTTATCACCTAAAATAGAGTCATCTAAATTTGTATTTACATCATCTTGTTGACTGCTGAACAGCGTTTTTATGAAGTTTCTCATTGTAGACAAAAAAGTTATCCTAGATAATTATTGAAATTACAGTTCTGATATGGAAATGTTGTGAAATATAATAAACAATTCAAATAAATATTTACCCATAACCGACATTCCATTATTATCTAAATACAATTTATGCGATTGTGCATCAAACGTTGAAAAACAATTGTGTTTCAAAACATTATTTAAAAAACCATCCAAAACGAAGTTGCAATATCCACACTTTACCTAAAAAATTAACCAAATTATTTGTACGGATTACATTTTTTAAAATTTTTAAATAAATATGATATATACGTGGTTTAGACCTTTTTATTATTTTCTTCCTTAACCCATTAATGCGCAAAACGACACATTTTCAAGGATACCAAACCAATTCGTAAAAATTTTGTTTTTTTTTTTTTTCAAAATCCTATACCGTGGATTTTTGAGGGTGCTCTTTCAGAATTTGGCATTGCTTTTTCAGAAACACTTCAATAACAATGTTAATTTTGCAATTTAAAATAAAAAATGTGATTTTTCAATGTGATTTTTTTTTCAAAATCGATCTTTTATTTTTTTCCGTATTCATTTGATCATAACACCAGAAATCATGGTCTCGATGTTTAAACCATCTAAAATCTCGAATAGCAAATTTTTTTTGCCCTGGTTTTTCCAAAATGACGGATTTGTACCGTGAAGCTATAAAAATGTTCATGAATTTTTTACTCCTAAACTACCAACTCTACGAAATAATTGTATATAGAATAAGAAGTGCTTAAAATTACTCAAGGAATACGCGTGAATTTTTTAATACGCGTGAACCACTCGTGTTCAATCATCATTCTCGCTAGAAAAATTCAACTTTCTCCCCTAGTTGCACAATGTACTATTCCAAGTCTATAATAGAAGCAGAGTAAATTCATCATTTTGGCTTCGAAGAACGGCCTGCCTGGCCTTTCCTGACGAGCCCACCAGGCAGCACCATGGACGAAACGCATTTTTCATCTTTTTATATATAATGTTATTACCTCTTGTGTTAGTTTCGCCGATTCTCAATAATTTCTAGTCGAAAAGTAGAGATCGCTTCTTCCAGATTTCAGAATGAGATTCGACTAGCCCACAATAGGATAACTTGCTCATTGAGGTCTATTAAACTGAATATAAAAACTGTCAAGGAGAGTGTACAACCTGCAGGAAACGAATTTTAGCGGGATTTGAGAATCGATAAAAATGAAGCTCTCAGTGTTAACAATTTTGTCCAATGGAACGTTTTTCTCGTAATATGGGCAATCTGATCTCAAATATATTCTATTCCAATAAAAAATGATGTCTTTTTATTGACTGTCACATTACAAATATTCAAGATACAAAAACGAGCAAAAAAGATTATAAAAGTAGACCTTAAAAGCTAAAATTTGAGCCCTAATTCGTTAAAAAATATTAATTTTTTAGAAAATTATAAGCAATTAGAGATAGTGTAAAAAAATGATTTAAAATACGATTCATTTAATTGCTTAAAATGAAGACAAATTTTTAACCATTTTCATACGCTATCTTTAATTGCTTATAATTTCCTAAAAAATTAATATTTTTTAACGAATCTTGGCTTAAATTTTAGCTTTTAGCGTCTACTTTTTTAATTTTCTTTGTTCATTTTTCTATCTTGAATATTTGAAATGTGACAGTCAATAGAAGAGATATCATTTTGTTATCGAAATATATTATAGCGAGCACTGGGCTTCATTTTTAAGTACTAGAAATCGACTCTCAAATGCCCGCTAAAATCCGTTTCCTGCAGGTTGTACACTCTCCTTGTGAGTAAAATATAAGAGTAAGAAAGTAAGGTAGTTTGTAAGAGTAAGAAAGTAAGATATACCTATAGTTACCTATAGCTATACAGCTATACTAGTGGCCAACAGGGCAACACAGCTGATAATATGATGCGCGCGCCGCCGCGTCGTCCGTCCAGCCCAGTCATCACGCGGTGGATGCACGCACGCACACTCACATCGCCCGAAAATGTCGTCGTTGTGGCCACGCGTCCCGGTTTTCCAAATCCTTGCGTTCCTGCTGGGACTCTTGGCGGTTTGCTGCCGGGCCAACGAGGTTCTCGGCTGCGGTGGCTTCGTCAAGAGCCACGCCGACATCGACTTCAGTCAGATCACCGTCAAACTGTGAGTGTCAACTCCTAACCTCTCTTTTTCCTACCTGTTCTCTTGTCTTGTTTTTCTTACTTATTTCATTAGTTTAAACTTTCTATGATTCGAGAGGGTACCTACCTTTCAAGTTTGGAATCTGAGTAAAATTATTTTTTTTATCTGTGAGGTTCATGATATATTGGCTACGATATTGGAGTATTATGATTTGATAGCAGTATGCAAAACTGAATTTTAAAAACTTGGTTGAATAATAGGGCTATACAGTGTAAGACAATGAATAATCATTATCATTAGATGCTCCTTTTGAAGTACTCTATTTTTCTAGGATTTACTATTTTCCAAATTGAATATATATTAAATTGCTTGTATATGCCTAAAACCTGCTTTTGATACTTTTGTAACGTAATTATTCAATATATTATATTCTTTAAGTTCAATGATTCTAAGCCCTCCTTAAATAGAAAAACCACTGAATTGAAAAATATTGATTTTATATTAAAAAATTACATAGGTTTTATTTTATTAATACAAGATTATTTTATAATTAGATATACAAAAGGAGGAAGCCTGAAGGATCAAACAGAATGTGCACCAAATACAGGATATTATTTCTTACCTGTTTATGATAAAGGAGATTATATTTTGAAGTTAGAACCCCCAAGAGGCTGGAGTTTTGATCCTACAGAAGTAGTGCTCAATATTGATGGATCGCCCGCAGATCCTTGCAGCCAAGGAAAAGATATAAATTTTGTATTTAAAGGTTTTGGCATAACTGGCAAAGTTGTCACTGTAACCCCAACTAAAAATGAACCAGGACCTAAAGGAGTTGCAGTTTTATTATATGATCAACAAAACAAAACACTTCTTGGATCAACCGTTACAGCTGAAGGTGGTGCATTCTCATTTACACCAGTCCAACCTGGAAAATATGTACTGGTTGCTAATCATCCAACGTAAGAAATATTTATATATCATAATTTTTTTCAATAATATATCATTTCTGCAATAATATATTATTTTTAACTTTTTAACTGCGGGAGGGGTCAATATATAAACCAGTAGTCAGGTCGGGGGCCTCCATGTATAGAATTCATTGAATTTACTTATAAATTTGGCTTCTAATAAGAGGTTGATTTGAACTGAAATTTTCCTGCAGTTAAAAGGTTAAAATTAATTTATATGTTTTAAAATTAATTAAATATGTACATTTCAGATGGCTTATGGAAAAACATTCTACAAATGTAGTCGTGCGAGAAGGAAATACCAATTTAAGAGATGGTGACTTAAGTGTTTTTGGCTTTGATGTTAGCGGACGTGTTACAACTACTGAGGGAGAAGCAGTTGGAAAAGTTTACTTTATTCTTTTTGGTCTTGATGATACTGTAAGTAATAGTTTTTATTATTTATTCATTTAATTTATTTACATGAATTTTCAAGTATAGATTTTCTAAGATGGTTTTCTCTCTCAAACTTAAAATTTATTCTAATATTTCCCAGTATCTATTATAGTAATATTCATAATGTTTATAAATTTTAATATTTATTTATCTAAAATAGGCATCAGACACAAGAAGAGTGAAAAATTGTCCCTCTACTATGCCACCTAACAATAAAATTTTTGATGATATGAAGACTAAATGCCTTTGTGTAGTCACATCAGATGATAATGGAAGATTTGTTTATCCGGCTGTGTCACCTGGAAAATATAAGATTATGCCTTATTATGTTGATAGCAAAACAGCATTTGATGTTGAACCTAATCATCTTTCAATATCTGTTACATATGACAGTTTAATTTTACCAGAAGAGTTCAAAGTTAACGGCTTTACTGTTAGTGGTAAAGTAATGGCTTCAATTCAACCACCAATTCCTTTACCTGGTGCCAAAGTATTTTTGTCAAAGAAACAAATTGCAGTGACAAACAAAGATGGAGCTTATAAGACTGATAAAGTAAAAGGAAAACAGTACATGTTACATGCAGAAGCTAGTAAGTAAAACATAATTCTAATATATACACTGAGAGAAATGATCTAATAAAAATTACTATAAATAAATAAATAAATATATTTTGATATTGCAAGTATGGTAAACATAGTAATTATTTTGATATTGCAGTGCACAGGTTTATATGTGCTTAATTTCTTAATTTTTTCTATATTAAATTTTTGCAGATGATGTACTGTTTGAAGAAAAACCTGTAAAGGTATCACCTAGTAATCCAGAGTTACCTACAATAGTACCATCAGCTTTTAAAGTATCTGGCAAAGTATCTTCAACAACAAAATCGAGTTTACAGAATCGTAAATTGCTGATAAAAAACACAGCTACTAATGTCAAACAAGAAATTATAATTGATCCAAATACTGGTGAATGGTCAGTATATCTTGCACCTACTAGATATCAATTAAATGTCATTGTTAATGATGAGGAAAAGGCTAAAGGTTTACAGTATGTATTAAATGATTTACTCTATTAAAGTATTTAAAATATTTTAACTCACTAACAATAATAATTATTATATCAGATTTTTCCCACTTGAGCGCCTTATTGATGTCTCATCTGCACCATTGAAAGATGTTAACTTTCTACAACTTAAAGCAACTTTAAGAGGCAAAATTAATTGCAAACCAGTCAAAGATTCTGAAGAAGAATGTAGTCAAGTGCAAGTAACTTTGAAAATGGTTGATGGAGTTGTTGAAACTAAAACCATCAAAGCGAAAAGTATGCTCACTTAAATTTTAATTATTATTTATTCTTAAATGAATAATTTCTTATTCAAAATTATAACTTTTTTTTAGATAAGGAATATGTTTTTGAGGATGTTCTGCCTGGTCATTATGAAGTAATTGTCGATACCGATATATTCTGTTGGGAAGCATCAAGTCAGCAAGTTGTCATTGCGTCAGAAAAACCACCAAATGTGCCACTTTTTGTACAAACAGGATATTCCGTTACGTTCATTTCATCCCATGAAACCACAATAGAATATTCTCAGCCTACTCAAGGTGACCGCAAATTGTCTATACAACTTCAGAAGGGAAGCACAAGGGCTTGCGTTCCAGTATCTGGAAAATATGACTTTTATCCAAAGGGTTGTCATAAATACCCCGTGCCCGCATACACGTGGAATACTAATGAGCAAACGCCTATTATTCTTTCTTCTACTGAACATTTGGTCACCAGTAGCGTACTTAGCCCCATTGCTGTTGATGATATATCTGTTAGAATTGAAGGAGACACAGAAGGGCAGGCACCTTTAGTGTGAGTTTCTTTATTTTACTAATTTATTTATTGATTTATTCATAATTTATATTTTAATATTCTTTTTTTTTAATCATTGAATGCAGGTATAAAAATCTTAAGTCCGTTCGAGATGGAGAAGTTTATAAATATGTCTTCTCATTCTACGCTGTCACTGGTGAAACGTACCTAATATCTCCATCATCAGAAGCTTTACTGTTTGATCCACCTTCTCATAAAATTACTGGTCCGGATGATTGTCAAACTGATGTAGCAATATTCCATGCTGAAAAGGGAAAAGTAAGATAAAGAATTATAATTTTATTTTAAACAGTTTCTATTCATTTATTCAATACATAAAAAAAAATTATAAATTGTGTCAACGATTGAACAAGTTATGCTTGAACGTTTACAGATAATCAGTGGCTCCATATCTCCTCCTTTGGAAGGTGTGACAATAAAGATTTTCGGTAGAGATAAAGAAGCTCCAGTTCATACGCTTGTTACGCAAAAAGATGGAACCTTCAGAGTTGGTCCCCTAGATGGAAGCGTAGACTATAGGTAAATAATCATATTAACTTAATATTACTGTATATGTACATAAATGATCATAACATTTTTTAAATTATGTATATAGCATTGCTGCGGAAAAAGAAAGCTTTGTTCTTGCGCGCGATCCGAAAGCAAAGGAATATAAATTCCTTGCTCGTAAGTTAGCAGAAATAAACGTTATAGTTGTTGACGCACAAGGAGAAACACCCTTACAGGTATATAATTTCGATAGGTTTTTATGAGTAACATGATAATTATCTAACAATGAATCATTTCTCTATTTTCTCCAAAAAAATATCGACACAAATGATCTTTCGACTTAAAGCATGATTCCCTAAAAATATATTTTATTTTTTTTTCCTTAAGGGTGTACTGCTCTCATTGTCGGGCGGCGGAGGCGGTCCGAGTAGCTACCGCAAGAACATCGCAACGGGCGAGGAGGGTCGTCTGATCTTCAATTCGCTTTCGCCTGGTGAATACTATCTTCGTCCTACCATGAAAGAGTACCGCTTCGAGCCACCCTCAAAGATGATACGTGTTGAAGAAGGCAGGACGGTGCAAGTGCGCCTCGTCGGCCGGCGGGTTGCCTACAGCGCCTACGGCCTAGTCGCCTACCTAAACGGAGAGCCGGGCTCTGGGTTGCTCGTGGAAGCGCGCGGTCAAAACGCCTGCGCCGACCTGCAAGAGGAGACGACAAGTAAGGAGGACGGCACTTGGCGTATACGTGGCCTCGAACCCAAGGTGAGAGGGATTTTTTTTCCCCAGTCGAAAAAGTAGTTCGTTTCCTTTTCCGTATGGTTGTAATAATTGCAGCAAGATGGGATAGCGTTTGAGTCTTTACTGTATTTTTCTTTAACATAAAACAAATAACTGAATTTCTTGAAATATTTTTACTATATTTGCGTTTTTATGACTATTATAGCTCACAGGGAATACAATTTACTTTCTATCATCTAATTTATATAAATTGTCCTCTAATATCAGTTGAGGTATTAAAAAATAATCATCAATTTTATTGATTCAAGTTAATCATCATGAATTTTTCTTTCAGTGTATTTATGCTATCAGATTGAAACTTAATGAACAAGATCCCAACAGCCGTGCTTTGCGAGCAATTCCGAGTTCGATTGCCGTACACTCCATTACGGAAGACGTTCACGACATCAAATTCATGGCATTTCAACCAGTTTCTCGTACGGACGTATCCATCAGGGTGATCTCCAATGCGCAAGAAAACTATAGAACTCTGAAGGTAATGTAATATACAATAATAAAATAATATTAATTTCTATAAAATTTTAAGTTTTTAAAGTAAAAACTTCATTTCAATTCAATTAACGAATTAAACTATGCCTCTTCGTTCACATTTTGTATCTTCTAGTTTTCCAAGCTATGAATCTAAAGTTTCGTTAGAATTATATACTGTTCCGATTAATTTTAATCTTATTTTAAAAATTGACTAAACAATATCAAAACAACAATTTTCTATCGAACAAACCCATTAAAATACTTACCTATATTTATAACATTATGTTACCTTAGGTGAAACTTTGCCGCGAAGATTCACCTGACTCGCCAATCCACATCGCCAAGCTAAACAGTGCTGGCTTCCTCATCCACTTCCCACCGCTGCAGGCCGACGGCAAAAAGTACTTCGTTCAGCTTGAAACCTCGCTCTCCAAGTCCACGCACGAGTACAAAGTAATACCCGTATACTTCGAGGCTAATTCATCTTTCAAGTACATTGAGCTGCGTTTCGACGCCGAGCGCAAACACGACCAAGGCGACGCCAACCAGATCACATTCGTGCCCCTGCCGCTAATAATCCTCGTTACCGCAGCCTTCTTCTATCGCGATGCTCTCTCCGGATGGCTGAACACGACGGTCGAGCGCTGGACCTCCAGACGAGCCTCTGCCAATACTCGCAACTCGAACGCAAATGCAGCCAATCTGATGGCGGCAAACGATCCGCGGATTGATGATATTATCGTGGAGCAGATCAAGAATATCAATAGCAAGACCGTCAAGAAGGTGAAACCGCGAAAAGCATAGGGATGGACTTTTGAGGGGTTGAGAGATATTTTGCATGCCGTTTGGGAAAGGTAGGGAGATAGATTGGTGAGAAGAAAAGTCAGTGTAATAAGACTAATCTTAAATATAGTCCGAGAATGAACCTGAGAATTATTCTTCGCCTTAATTACGATTTGTTGTATTATTAAGGTAGTAATTTTTTTTTTGTTTTTGAAGCATTGCGACGAAAAATTATTAAACATTTACGTAAGAATGACTGTTATGGGACGTATAAAATGCCATATTTATAAGAACAAGGAAATGATTGTCATTAAATTTAATGTAAAGTATGTTGCGATTATATAGTGAGAGAAAATATTGGCTAATGAATTTTTCTGATAAAGTTATAAATATATATACTTAAAGAAGAAATAATATGGTAATTATTTAAGGAAGTATATTCATTTGTAATATTATCTTATAATTTTTTCCAGTATTTTCGAAATTAATCAAAGACTTCGTTTATAATTTATTTGCAGAAAATATTTTTAAAAATCCCTACAATAACTTTTCCATTATTAATCTTAAAATATGAATATTCCGAATTTCTCTAATATAAAAGTAAAAGTTTTCACAATTGTACTGTTAAGTAGAAAAGCTAAGATTTTTAACAATAAAAATAGATTTATTAAGATAATTTGCATAAGAAGTATGTAATATAAATAATAACGTTTATACCTTTAATATACTCTAATTATGTAAAATATTTTCTGTAAGATGAATTAAAACATTAAGGAATAAAAAAATAATTTATCTATGTTTGTGATACATATTTGTATTACATATTTGTATCGTAGGAAAAAATATACAATTTGTACATGAATAATTGATACAAAATGCAATGATTATACAGTTACTATTATTGTAAATAAATTTTAAAAAATATAAAACATTAATTTTTGTGAATTCTATCAAACCCAATCCAATTATCTATTCAGTTCCAATCACATATCTCAATGAGCTTAATGAATTCTTACATGCATTAATAAAATTATCTAGAACACACACAAATGTTTTGTTTATAATTAATACGAAAGCAGTATGGTAGGAACGAATTAGCTCATATTTCGTAGTTCTGTTTATTATTATTCTCTCAGGAAAACTGTTCGATTAAACATTCCCAGCTACTTCAATCTAATATAATAATAAACAACAGATGCTGCTATTAGAATTGATTATCACTTTCATCCCATTACGCCGACCAAAAACGACAAAAACTCAATTTGTGCAACAACCACTTTTATTAACTATACTAATTACAATATACAAACGAATATTTGTAATCAAACACATATACCAGCATAACAAAGACTACGATGTATACGTCAAGACATGCAGGTTATTTATCTAAACGATGCTAGCAGTGTCATGTACGATGTCGACTTTTTCAAAATCTTAAAAAATAACATCACACAGTGAACATGGCGCGGAAAAATGATCAGTCGTATTACATAAGTTAACGAGAACATCGAAAGAAAAAAAAAAAGTTAATCGAGCATTTTCGTGTTTAAGTAATTAACGAGTATTACCGATGCGAAATTCTCGAAATTCATAACGTACAATCCACCGGCCGTCAGTTGGCAAGGACGCATGCAGCGCAGTGTCATGAATTTCAGGACATGTTGAGTTTCCAGCGAACGCTCGTACCATTCATTAAGATACCTGCGGAAGACCATTTTATTGTTTGCTTAATTATTTATTTTTTATTTAGTCTCATCAATGACCGCTGGTATAACTTACGTATCTATGAAGAGATCGCCACTGTGGTCAATGACTTTTTGGCCAGGCCAACTTATGTAAAACAGATGGATCATTTGGCCCATTAGAATGAAACAGTACCTTATGCATTCCATCGTGTCTTCCAGCTTGATAATGACCTGAAAATATCGCGGGGAAATGCGCATTTAACAGTAAGAAGCTTACTATCCCTAATAGCACAAAACATTGAAAAAACGTTTTTTAAATGGACGTAGAAAAACTTTTAAACATTTTTCAGAAAACGATTTAAAAACGTTATATTTAAACATGCGAAAGAAATGTCCGCTTTAAAATTTTTTTTAACGTATAAATAACGTAAAAATTTATTTCAAACATACCGAAAAATGTTTTTTTTAACGTATTTAAAATATTCTACAAAGTCATTTAAAACGTATTTGAAAAAAATTTATAAGCTGACATTTCGCCCGTTTATATATAACGTTTATATAACGTTTTTAAAACGTTTTATAACGTTTTTAAAATTTTTCTGCGCACGTTTAAATAAACGTTTTTAAAACTTTTTGTGCTATTAGGAATACGAAGATACGTTTAAAATGCGCTTACTCACTAATACAGAGTCAATGCTTATAATGAGTAAAGTCATTCCGACTAAAAATAAAAAAGACATGTTATACGAAGATTCAATGGTGTTTGTGAATCTGCAATGACATACGGTACTTTAATACAATGACATCGGATTTAATATAAAATAGTACCCTAGCAAAAATTAAAAAATGTAAATAAATGTAGATAAATGTAAAAAAATGTAAAAAAAGTGTAGAAAAATATAAAAAAGTGTAAAAAAAAAGTGTAAAAAGCTACTGAATTTCTGATGTTTTTTACACTTTTTACCCTTTTCAATACTTTATTTACAATTTTTTATATTTTTTTACACTATCTTACAGTTTTTTAATATTTTCTTACACTTTCTTTGATACTCATAATTCAAAAATATTTTTACAGTTTTTTACACTTCTTTACATTAATAAACATTTTATTACAGTTTTTTTATACTTATTAACATTTGATTATAGTGTTTTTACACTTTTTTACATTTATTAACACTTTATTTATTATACCTTTTTTACACATTCTGACATTTTTTTACAATTCTCTAACATATTCTTGCACTTTTTTATACTTTCTTGCAGTTGCTTATATTTTTTTTTTTTCAGTTTTTTTTTACACTTTTTTACAGTTTTTACAATTGCTCACGTTTTTTTATATTCATAGATTGTTATGGTTAATAAAAATTTTGTTAACTGTAAAAAAGTATAAAAAAATGTAAAAAAAATATGTAAAAAATGCAATAAAGTATAAATAAATATAGAAAACTATAAATTTTTACGGATTTTTACAAATTTTATGAAATGTACAAAAGTGTACGAAAATGTAAAGAAAGTGTAAATAAGTGTAAAAAGATGTAAAATATGTCCGAAATAATAAGTGTAAAAAGATGTAAAATATGTCCGAAATTCAGTATCAAACTATATTTCATTTACACTTTCTTACACTTTTTTACACTTTTCTGCACTTACTAAACAATTTCCTATATTTTCGATTTTTGCTAGGATAAGTAATTTGGTAAAAATGGAGAATTTTAGTTTTAGTTTTTTTTTTTTTGCAATAATCACACTCAACTTTATTATTTCTTTGTGAAACTGAATAGTTTGAACGATGAGCTTGTAAGAAACATCATTTGTAGCATATCCTTTGTTATTCATTTTTATAGATGTTCTTAATCGGTACCTAAATTGAACAAAAAGTAATTCTATAATGTTAAAAAATATCAATAATAAAGCGGTTTAAGTAGTAAAACATTTTAGTCTTTTGAGCAAGTATTGTGATCAGAAATACTACATCTTCACCGTTTTATTCACTATCATCGTTCATCATTCGAACAGAGATTACAATTAAGTCACGGGAAAAACTTCGGGCAATCATGTATACCAGAAAATAATGACTGAATTTATCCGACTTACTTAACTATGGAGAACAATCCTAAGCAATGTTCAACGCAAACTGCGTACATAGAATCGGATGCGCACAATAAGAAAACCGTAATAATACAAGCGAGGGTGTCAAATACATAAATTTTCCCATAATGGTAGTCCCGATCTACGGTAAACTCGCCATTTAGTATGAATATTCGTTTTCGAGACGTGTTCAGTGGTATAAATATGTCCATCATTATTGGAGTCAGCGGCATCGTGATGAAGCAAATTAAAGCTGAAGTCATGTACGCTGAAAAGAATTTATTTTCAATTCGATGCGTTATTTTTTCAATTTCTCAATAGGTTTTTTACACCTCATGAACATATAAATCGAAAACGCCAAAAACACTTACAATGGAGTACATGACAACAGAAAGTATGATATTAAGGTAACTTGGGGTAATTCGACCATCTTAAGCTAAATATTTTCTATCTCCTTCTGTAAGTGCGAGGGGAATTAATTATAAGAAAGACTACCTAAATGTATTACCAAGAAAAAAATTAGGAACGCCCCAGATGTGAGGGATTTGGATGCAAAAGTGTAAAATGTAGTGCGATTTGGCCAAATTATAGGTGACGCGTTACCTAATTCGTCAAATATTGAAAAAATAGTGCAAGGAAACTCATAAACTCTAAATGTTTTTAAATAAAGGAAATTCTTTTTTATTATAATTTAAAAAATATATTAAAAAATATTGGTGGTTTCCACGCAGCCTCTTGGGCCTAGCGCCTATCTTCCACGCCTTTATTTCTCCATTCCTATTATTTACATCGATACCTATACATTTTTCCTCGAGGACCTCTCTTTTTATGCCTAATAGAACACTTTTCCATACCTTTCATCTATCCTGCATTCACCCAGGGTTATGTCTGTGGGGCGGGGAAAATCTATAGGCAAACCCCGTGGGATAAATCCTGATTAGGAAAACCCGCCCCGGGATGATCGGTGTATTGGAATAATTCAGTTTGGATGTCTAGATCACATTCCGTAGGCTTAGACGACACCGAAACTGTATTTATTCACATCTCCCGCTCAGTTTGTAAGAAGGCAATGTCAATACCTAACCGATCACACAAGGTCGTCGCAGAATTTTTTTTTTTAATATTACTTCCATACTAATTTCAAGAGAAGGACCTCCCTGTCTGCCCGTATCATTTTCGATTAAACTTTTCAACTGATATTTCAACTATAAATGAAATACTTATTTTTTTGACTATATATAAATCGCGCGCCTCGCTGAAAATTGAAAATAGAAACTTACTTAAAAATGTAGTAATCATTTTCAAACAATTAAAAACGATTAATAAGTTATATTTTTCATATTTGCAAGTTGCCGACATTGCTTTTTTAAGCTTTCCGATAAGTGGAGATAGAGAACTTGTCAAATTGACCGAATTAGATTAGTGGACGAATTGCCTTGAGTTACCTTAATTAAGAGTTGGACATTTATATGTAAATAAAATACACAATAAAAATAGGGTTTCATTTGTTGTTTTCAAAATCTAAAAATATTAATTCGGTTCAAAGTTATTACAATTCAAATTTGGGCAATGAAAATAGCTTAAAATATCATACTTGTATAGAACTTTAATTTTTTTTATAATTTGTAAACGGATTTTTCATTGTTTAAGGTTGCTTTAGCGATCTAGACAGATCTAAAGGTATGAACCTTTTGTACAATGTTTCATTTACACATTCCAATCTGAAAATTTACATGACAGGAAAAAGGGTTCTTAACATAACGGACAAAATTTCCCTTAGAAAATTTCCAATGTTGCAAAAATAGATTTGTTCACTACAAAGAAATTCAATAAGAAATACTAATCATTTCTGTTTTTGATTCAATTTTAATTTGTAAGGTCTCATTTTATTCCTTCTTCAATTTCAGGGGAAGGTACCGATATAAAAATTGGAAAATTTTCAAAACCAAAGTAACATTCAATTGCTTATAAAATTCAGTGACAAATCTACAAATAATTTCTTTTTCGGGAACAAAATCTAATTTTGCAGCATTGAAAATTTTCTAACAAAAATTTGTTCGGTTATGTTAACATATCAGTTTTCAACTTGGAATGTATAAACGAATCATTGTAAAAATGTTCATAGTCTTAGGTCTACTAGACCGCTGAAGCTACCTTAACTTTGAATTGGCATAACTTTGGACAAAACTATTTTTTTCCTGTTTTCTCAACTAAGATTTTTTTTTTCAAAGCGTTAGACGTGTAACTACAGTTTCCTTCATTTTTTTGAAGCTTTAGCGGAATTTGCGATCGGAGATCGCAAATTCTTCTATAGTAAGAATAATATTCATGCCTGACACAAGTTGCATATTTGTACAAAAATTAAAGCAATCTATTAAGATGTTTATTTTCATTCTATTATACTTTCAACAATAATCATCTATACTTATAACTTTGAATATATAAATATATTTATATAAATATATTATTATTATTATTTTTTATATATAAATAAGTATATATAAATTAATATACTTATATAAACTAGAGTAATTTGCCTTCCTCGTTCAGAATATTTTATGAGTATTTTCCGCTCTGTCTCATCCGTTACTATTTGCCAGTTTTTAGCCACAGCATCGTAAAGAAATTTCAACTGTAAATTATACAAATCAGTTCGTCATCCATTTATGAGTTTTCGAAGCGTCAGATATCTATCTATGTTTTTTTCGGAAGATACCTTTTTGTCAATGTAAATTCCAGTTGATACTTTCAAAGCTACGCCGTTAAGATAAGTAAACAATCCTAAATTCTCGAGTACGCTATCGATGTCGACACCGAGATTTTTACGTATACTCAGCACCTGTTTTAATTTTAAACAAAACAACAGTAGCAGGCTCTGCATATATTCAGGAAATATGTTATAAATGACCTATTATAAAATAATAATATAAAATTTTGTAACCATTCAATGGAATTTTACTTAAATGTTCTTAAAGGATTATAGACACAAAGAAAACAATCTAATGAATGAAAACTGAATGACTTTACCGATCACTAATACGGTACCACATAGCCAAAACTCACTTGCGGTATGAACGTGATGACGAGCACGACCAATACGCAGATACGCTTGTAAAACTTCTCCCTAGCATTTTGATAGGGCCAGAGGCCCAAACTCGACTGCAGCGTCTTATTAATGACAAAGTACCTACTGTCGTAGATATCCATGACGGCGATGATGAATCCTTTCTTCTCGCGCAACTTTCACGAACCCCGTACCGCTTTATGATTTTTAAAATCGCTTATTATTTCATGGCGTCGATCCGCGTCTCTCTCCCTCATATTTCATTCCGACCAAAATTGCCACTAGTGTATAGAGCAGAGCTAATTTGCATAAGTAAAGTTGACAAACCGCAAGCGCGCGGATGCTTCTCGCGAGGTATAGGTATACGTTTTTTTTTCTAAGGAAAAGGGTGTACGTTTTGAAGTGAGTTTAAAGTTGACGATTGCTAATATAGGTGATTTGAAATACTTAAAATGATTGAATTATTATAGTAGCTGATGGGAGTCGGGGTGATTTGTATAATGGTATTGGAACTGTTGCCTACGAATATATCTCTTATGTATTTTTAATGGAAAGTCTTTTACTTGAGCAACTTTATCTCTCCGTAACTAGATAATGTAAAAACTTGTAATTTCTAAAATGCCATAGATTTATAGCAGGTATGCTTTTTTTTTAAATTACTTTATTCACTTGAGAGTTGTATTTCAGTACCTAGTTTATATTATATTGCAATGAAGTATAGAGAAATGACAGACTGAGGTCTTGATTAAAAATACCTATATTTGCCGTTTCATGCGCATATAGATAAACACTATAAAAAAAAAAACTCATTTTTTAGAAATTTTGCATTCATAATTATGAGGAAATTCACAATTTGTCCACACTTAGAGGCTTCAAAAAATTAAAAAACCATTTTTAAGGCACACCTCTGCAAAAAATTTTGTATCGTTCTTTAGGCCATAAAATATACGAAAAAACTTGTTAACATTAGAAAACGGTCTTGTGATACGCTTTTAAATAATACTGAAAAATGGACAAAAAGTAGTGACTGATGATTAACCAATAGCAAGCTGTCACCAACAAATATTCTACAAAAATCTAATTAAAGTAGAAGAAAAAAGCTTTAATTTAAGCTAAAGATCGTTAAAATCGATCGATTCTGTGCAAAGTTACGTGCGTTTGAAAATCGCAAAAAATGACCAAAATTTTAAGAATTACGTGGATTCCTGAAAAATCGCTCATTGTTGGTCATTTTTCGCGTGTTACAAGACCGTTTTCTAATGTTCACAATTTTTTCGTATATTTTGTAGCCTAAAGAACGATAAAATTTTTTTCAGAGGGGTGCCTTCAAATTTTTTTTTTAATTTTTTGAAGCCCTAAGTGTGGACAAATTGGCGACGGCATAGCCATCATACACACCGTTTTTGTCGAGTCATTCATCTAAATCTTAAAAATCATCTTATCATTCGTGACCTACGGCGAACTTTTCGATAAAGTTTTGTTCTGCATTAATTCTTTCAATACCATTATTAATAATGTATAAAGCAAACATTTATTTATGATCTAAAATAATTTGTATGGTGCAAAAGCTGATTAAACAATCTTATTCAGAGCGAAATACCACCATAATTATGTACTAAAAATATTGTCAATGCGTAAATATAGTATATCTTGTATATAGCACACTTCTATAATAAAAATATAATTATATAACGACATGAAAATAAACTTTTAACGTAACTTCTGCAGATCAAATACCTATTATTTTAATTTAACTAAATTTGAAAAAATGGATAAATTTCTTACATTAGCCAACATGTACTGCTATCACTTATTAATATTAAATAAACTTTTAGCAAATTTTATACTATTTTGTTTGAAAGTTCGATAAATACAACTATAGTACGGATCGCTCGATTTAATCTATACACTAAACCTAACTTCTGCTATATCAAATAAAAAATACATCATGAAAATGAAAATTTTTTTTTCAGCCAACTAGTAAATCCAGCTCCCCACAGGCGCATTTGTCGAATAAAAACAAAAAAATTGGGTTCAGCCGGGATTTGAACCCGGGACCTCTCGCACCCTAAGCGAGAATCATACCCCTAGACCACTGAACCGCATGTTAACAAACTTTCCATCTCTTATCAGCATGTGTCCGCTGCCCGAAAGTGGAGCACCTTTCACCGCGGAGCGAACGTTACTATACACTATCTACGTGGCATGTATTTTCCGCCACGGAAGCACCGATGTACAAAATCGGTATGTACATCGAGCACGCGCGTGTCAATACCATGCTGAAAGAAACGGAACAGAAGCGGTAGAATTCGATCTTGGCGAGTGTTAAAAATACACACCATAGGTGTTATCTATATATAGCGCGCACCGTCTTAATATGCGCGACGCGAATATTACACGCTGCCATATGTTCCACTTGGCGCGAACTTATACTTCTTTGAACTTTTCCCGGGCTCGGCGCGGTTTATGTCTTTTGGAATAGACGTTGGTTCATTGCTTTGTTTATGACTACATTTTAAGTTCTAAGACATTAGAATGTACAAAATATATTTAAAAACATTTAGAAAATCGAGTTCAATTGCATTAACAATAATTTTTGTAAAACCTTATAAAATTCCAATTGTTTACGTTTTCCACATTTCTTTTTTATTCATAGTTATATTATATGGGTATACAGAGAAAAGAAAATCTTTACATTAAAAGTACGGTTTTTAACTAATAAATCCTGATATTTCTTAAATAGTTAACAATATTTCTTAACAGTTAACAATATTTCTTAATAATTAAGTAATATTCCTTAACAGTTACGAAATTCAAATTTCAAAGACATAGTTTCTTAACTATTAAGAAATATTATTTAATGTTCGCATAGCCTCTGCTACCGATCGCTTACCGGTACCTCATGATACAGTATTATATATATATATAAATTTTTTTTACTGTGTGCAATAACACATTATGCGTCGAAATTTTAAACTTTCATGAAATCTGTAAAGGGCAATTATGCCCGTAAACTAAATCTAAATAAATAAATAAACAAATATAAAAATATATAGTTTAATGTTTACAGGAAGTAAAATTTGATTTAGCATCCTGTAAGATTTTGGATCCTGTAAGATCCTTGGATTTTGCATCCAAGTAAGATTTGATAAAATTTAAGTTATATTTATGAATTTTGTTTATAGTTCCTATAATAGATACCGATATAAATCCTTTTGGGATTAATAAAGGCACTCTTAAAGTATATGAAATCATTTTTTTTTTAATTTTACATTGTTTATTTATGTACAATTGTAACAACCGTTGAGCGTCTCAAAAAAACGGATGTTGATGGCGGGCACGATTTTAAAGCGAAAAATAATCTGAAATACAAAATTTAAAAAAATTTAGATTCAGTAGATCTGTGGCTATCGCCTAAACTATGATAATTAAGTTTCATGCAAAAATAACAAAATCGTGGCTATTCAAAAAAAAATTTCGAAAAAGCGTGTTTTTTTACTTCTTTTTTCGGTTGAAAAATATAGCTACAATTGGGTCTTTGAATGAAAAAATCCATTACATCCACTTTTTAGAATATTGAAAAAGAATAGACACGTATTTTTTCTTTTTCCATATAGATGAATATTAAACACTTTTAATTTACTACTAATAAAAAAAAATAAAAAATACGTGTCGATTATGTTTTGCCAATCTACATGACGTATTGAATAAAATATAAATTTATTTTTTATGCAAGGATCCAATTTAAATTTTGACATAATCCTAGTTCAGGTGATAGCCATACATATGGCAAAGACGCGGTAAAAATTTGAAAATGATCGGTTGAATACTTTTTGAGAAATTGTGTCCGCCAACCGAAAAAAGTGGTTTTGAGAAAAACGGGTTTAAAGTTTTTTTTCTTTAATCGCCGTAGAGTGCGCCAAACTAAAATCGATAAAATACACACTTGCAGTGATCGGATCGTTTAAAATTTTTATACAGTACTTTTGATATGTTTTCCTTTCGAAATCCGTCAAAAAGAGAAAATCGATTTTTTGAAAGTGATAAAGTGGTATGTACCCTTAAACAAATTTAATACTGTATATGTTATAGAATAAAGATTCTAGTAAATAAAAAATTGTCAAAAGGAGGATTTTATAAACATTAATACTTTAAGGTCTTCTTCGAACAGAAATATTTTAAAGAAAGAATTTTTACTGAGAAATCATGCATAAGAAAAATGCCGACTGAATACTTCATTGAAATAAAAATTTCTCATTCGAATTTAAAATACTGAAGATATTACTTATACAAGTTTATGTTAATATTTGAACGCGCTACACTTTGCAGATTCAGACAGTTTTGTGGTATAGCAATATTATTATTGTACGAAAAAAGAATAAAACCATATCGACATTTTTATAAAATTTAAAATACTTTTATGAACTTACCTGCTTTAGTATACGCCAGAAGTATGAGTCATCGTTTCGAAGTACCACCGTTGTGCAAAGATAAATAAATCTTATTATTTATAAAATTATACAAAATATTAAACAGAATTTTAAAAAAATGTTCACTGTTAATCAAATTAATTTATAAATTAATGATAAAAGTAATAATAACCATAATAATATACTTTTCAAATATTTTATTAAAAACATAAAGTAAATAAAAATATACAATCTATATATAATTTATCATTCTCTGAGGACGTGAGGATTAAGAAGGAGTCGATAAAGAAGTACAACTGTGATTATACTTTCAAGTAGTTATTAATAATAATTCAACCTTAGGATAATAAGCATATTTCTGAAGGTTATAATAATATATACGATAATATATAATATGCACTGTCTTACAATAATTAATAATTATAATCATAATTATAATAATAGTATACACAAAGTTCATTTCCCGCAATCTCATCTCTCACAGCGCCTCTCGCGCGCGCGTTATTTTATTTCTTTGTTTATTTTATTTCTTTTTTTTCTGCTATGTGACTCGCGTATATAACTTAGGTAAAGAACGACAGACATACAAAAACTCTCTCGATCATATATAATAGTTTGCTCTTCTATAATTCTTTACACGCGCTCGCATACTCGGTATCTCGTCTTCTCGCGCTATAATTATATGCAACATGCAAAAACTGCAAATCGTATTTTTTTTCCTTTTTTTTTTTGTTTCTTCTGGAGGGGCATGGGTGTACAGAGTTTGGATCATCTTTTTTTTCTCGTAAAATGTATACCTTCTGTTCGTTCATAATACGTACAGTTAGTAACTAGTGTGCAGCGACGCTTTGCACTCGCGTATATATTCACATAAACGCGCACAGCTTTTACGCTCTCGATTAGTTTTAAACGTAATGTTAATGACGTTAATTACTCGGTACTTTAATCACGACAAACGAACATAGTATCATATTTTTTTTTATTCGATTATATTTATCATTTTTTTTTTATCTCGTTTCGTGCGTCTCGATGTTGCCAAGTAAAAGGGACATAGAATATACGTGTCCGGACTGAAGGAGACGAATATTCGTATTTTTTTATTTTTTCGTTTTTTCATTTTCGTGCGATTCTTTTGTCGCATGATTAATTGTCGATTGCTCTTGGGGAAAGAAAAAGAACGAACGACAACGCGCGCGTAATGATAAATTTATTGCTCAAAAATTTCGCTTATACATTAGCCTAACGCGATTTATTATTCAATAAACAACATTGTTTTTTTTTCTTTTGATCTACCTCTAACGATAAACATTCAAAGAAATAATTGTGCTACACGCTACTAACTAGTTTAGTTTTTATTGTTTTTATTTTCAATTACATTCTAAACAATCGGCCAAGTGCAAATTTATTTGAGCTTTGTACTACCGACAGTGCGACATATTTTTTTTTTAATCGCAATCAACTTACTTTATTAGCGAAAAATTAGTAACGAAAATAAACTCTCAATAAATATTTTCATTCATAGTTACTTACGTATCATCTAACATTAAATTAATAAAATAAAATATTGCTTGTCTTTTCCGTAAACATCTGTAAGAGACGTTATCGACAATATATTATCACTTATAAAGTAACTTCTTATAAAAATAATATAGGGTAATAATAATAAATATAATAATGATAATAATAGTAATAATAATTAAAGAGAAAAAGAAGTCTAACTTTACTAAGGTAGAAAACAAAGGGATATGAGTAAATTCACTTGCACAGCAAATGATATAAAGTGAAAAAACAAATCGAAAGAAAGTCATCCTTTTACTTAACAACATCAAAGCATCTTTTTATTTTTTTTTAATCCATTTATTTAGATTCAATCATTACTTATGTACAACCATGTTTGTTTTAATTAAACACTTCTTTTTTATTAGTAGTATTTTTTATTTTTTATTTTTTTCTTTATTTCGTTAATATTAAGTCTGATAAAATTCATGTGCCATTGGAGATGATGTGCGCCCATGATGGAACTTATATAAAAAATTACTTTTTTTTCCTCGTTTTCTTGTTTGATACAGCGGAGTGATTTTGGTGTTACTTACGAAGTTATACATAGTGTGGCTATCTCATATAGTATTCATTTTTTTTTTTCATAATATACTTTATATATCCTCTCCCACTCGTTCTTCTCCACTTTAAGTCTACAACTTAGGCTGAGATCTAGTGATTTTTTTTATATAGGTTTACACGACGATTTTCGCACTCTACATATCGGCCTTCTCGTATATCATTTTTTTTTAACATTACAAATCCTTATCACATACATATAGAGGTGTACCCGATTTTTTTTTCAAAATCGCGACGCTCTTCCGTCCCGGCTTAGCCAGCCATCCTTGCGTTCGTCTACAGCCAACTTTATTTTATTTTTGTATAATACATAGAAACATATGTGTTCGTCAGCCGAAAGACTCTGCATACACCCCCTGAAAAACTGCTGCCACTTCATTCTACATATCGTATATATCCGCCAAATTTCTCTCTCTTGGCTCTCCTCCTATTTACAATTATAAATTCACGTATTTATACAATGTATCGTTAATATACCTATACGACATTTACATTTTCTTCCTCGTTCTATATAGAAATCTTTCCACCTTCCTATCATTTTAAAACCAATCCACGTTTCTTTCGTCCGTAAAAATTAGCGATGCATCGTTTTCGTAGACTTGGTCTAATCGCGTGCATCCCTCGCCAGAGAATAAATACATCGGGCACCAACGTATTGTTATACGTTCCTGGAGTTATATTTCGCGTGTCATCGAACATACGGTTATTAATCGTTGGCTATTCAAGAACTGTTGTATGAAAAAAAATATTCTAATTACGGTAAAAGCGAATGTTGAAATAATACCAATAAGAGAAAGTGATAAAAATGAAAAGTGTAATGAAGTAAGAATTTGAAAGAAAAAGTAGAGTGTAAGGAAGTAATCAATACAACTGAAATCATCATGTAGTTTTTTCAATTCATAAGTTTATATTTATTACTGAATAGTTGTTACTTTTGGTTCAATAAAAACATACTGAAGGTAACAAAAAAACCGTTTTATGTACATGTTTCGTCTTCTTGTTTGTTTACCATAATTACAATATTTCTGTTCCAAGGAGCACCGATGAAAGACGCAAATGACGCCACGCGCATCACCGCTAGCCCTGACCAAAAAAATCTATTCAAAACCATTTGACTTCATTTTGGAATTGAATTTTTGCGTTTAATCGGACGTCTCGCCGATTCCTTCAACATAGGCCAAACAAAAATCAAGTAGTTTTTAATAGATTTTTCTGGTACGAGATAGACACATCGTTTTTCTCTCTTCGCAGTCCGAGAGACAGAGGAAACGCGTACCTATACACGCTGATTAAATAGTTTCGTTTTATTCTTTCGTTCTTTTAACTTCTCGTGAAAATCGAAAGAGTGCCTTGATTTCGCCGTCAACGATAATGAGGCTCGCAAAACAAACACGGCTGGGGGGTTGCTCCACAGCGATACATTTCGTACGAAGTTCGCTTATCACCAGAGGATCTTGTGATGCACAGTGAATGTATCGCAGTTTTATCGCTGTAGAGCAACCTCCCAGATCATAAGTGATTCTCAGCGATTCGGTATGTCGCTTTCGCGTAAGAAGAACGAGCTTTGTATGGATTTTGTGTGCGTTAAGCAGGTATAGTTGAGACTGAAATTTTTGTTCGAATCTTTCTAAGTAATTTATAAACTTGTTACTTTGCCTTTTTAATCATGCATGAAAAAAAAAAACATTTTTTTTTGTCTGTTCAATGATTATTGAAAAGTACTAGTTAGATGAAATAAGGCACGTGAAAAAAAATGGAAACAGTACGTTCAGACCATCAAAAGGGTTTTTTTAAATTAATGAAATTATACCACTGAATTGACTAACTTGGTAATTTATTTTTAATTAATCTTGCTCTTTCGTATTTTCCAAAAAATTTAGAATATCAATAAAAACGCAATATATTTTATGTTTCAAAAGGTATGAATAAATTTTTATTCAAATAAAAAAATATATCTTAAACTAAATTTTATATATATATGTAAACATTTAGATACATATTTAAGTTGTGTAATAAAAAAGGAAGTATTTAAGTTAAAATGTTTTATTAAATCTGCATGGAATGTGATAATCATTTTTTTAATAACAAATTCTACATTATTATATAATACACAATTATAAATCTCAAATGTAAAGTAACAATTTTAAAATTACTAGGGCACCTCAAACGAAAATTCCGTTCTCTAGAATAAGGAAACAATTCTCAAACGCTTATTTTCATTAAATTTTTTTTTAATTTTTATTATATCAGTTGGACGATGATTTGCACCAAAATTGCACGACGCTTGTTTTTTTTTTCAAAGAACAATTACAAATCAAGAACGGAGCGTATTAATCAATGATATACCATCGCCGACTGAGCAGATCACGAATTCGCTCGCTTTTTGTTCTTTCTTTACCACACTATGATGCGTTTATAATAATGCTACTCGTTTTCTAACTTAAACGACTGATGTATCAATGAAAAAATGTCGACTCTTATCGATACACTAAGAAAAAGAACTTATGAACAGTTAACAAATACGTATTTTGTACAAATATACGATTGATTAGCGCGCATTGCGTACTAATTGAAATCGTGTTTTAAAAAATTCTGTACATAAAAATAGATTAGATGCCACGTTGCGCACTATAAAAGTGTGTAAATCGAGAAACGCAGCTGGGAATCATCCCATTGTGAACTCTGTCGCACGTATATTTCTAATGAAAATACTAAATATAAAGCGAAAGCGTTAACTTCTTATCGTCGTATCATTATCATTTCAATGCGTTAACGCCTGGTTCATTTCTAGACGTGCGTCTCTCAAGTTTATTTAATCTTTTGTCATTCCCTTACGCAGAATTTTCTCTTTGCGCTCAAAAAGAATTATAAGAGTATATAATCGCACTTAAAACGTATATCCATTTCATCAACACAATACCGAATCGAAAGCGAAAGAGACGACGCAATATCTTCGTGTACAGACTAAATTCAACGTGCAACGCATTGGTCTAAACTCTTTCCGAAAGAGGCTCGCCGGACATCCACGGAAATCTTTTGATTTTCTTTTTCATTATCTTCTTTAGATTCATCTTTTATCATGTATGAAACTTAAAAAGGACATCGCGTTGACGACATTTTGTACCTACATTATATATTTCTTTTCTGTCTACAATCGAATAGTTAATCTTTATATCACGCTCTTATAATTTATATTTTCTGCCAATTATATGCTTATTATACGAAGAAAAAAAATTCGTACGAAAAATAAAGAAACATTGCAACGCTTTTCGCGGCTCGGTCCCTTTTATTTTCTAACACGATCAGCACGAACCTTATACATTTTTTTTTATTTAAAAAGAAACTAGATTATTTCTTTAATATTTTTCGGGCTCGAGGCTTAAGCAAAAACGTGCAAACGAAAACTAAAAGGACAAAATTCGAAAATTAAATTTTTATCAACACTTACAGTATCTAACTATTTAAAATGGCGAAAGGACACATTCTGAGAGATTTACATTAGCGAATCTTATTAACAGTACACAATATCTTAATTTCACGAAAGTGTTATATAATACGAATAAATTCTTAAATTTGAATCGCACTAAGTCTTAAAGAGTAGGCAATTTCTAGAAATTATATATTTTTTTACTTCGATCGTTAAGATGATACTTTTCCTGAAGATATTTTTCGTTTCAAAATTTACATTATCACTCATCGACAAGTTTTAATGAACATTTTTTATTATTTCCACGCGACTTTTGTACTTCTCATGTGTCTCTCCCTAAAGAAAAATATATGCAAAATCCTTCCGCGTCAATGATGAACTTTTTACACAAGTCAAACGAGGATTTGTTAAACTGACTCGTTGTGGCTTCTCTCGTAGATTGACGAACCGCCGATCAACTACGGTAAAGCAACGAGCCTCCGCTGGATGTCCCGAAGCAACCGATCTTTATCCCCCTTTTTCATATTCGTTTAAGTATACATTTGAAATACAGGCTTTTCCGCTTATTCGGCTACAATCGAATCATTTATAATTACGAGTCTTTCATGGTCGCACACTATAGGAAATAGGTACACCTATTTGTTTTTTTTTATCATCCTTAATTATTATTATTATTATTTAACACACGTCTGATTTTTTTTAATTATTACTGGTTAGGACGAGAGATCGTTTAATTATTTCGCACTATAGTTTATTTATTTTTTATTTTTTATTTTTTTTTTAATATTCTTTACCATTATATTCGTAATAATTGACGATTTTGTTTTTTTTCTTCTTTTATTCTTTTAAAAAGGGATGTCAAAGCTGTATAAAAATGTAGCGTTACCCACTTAGCAGTATTAAGCTAGTAATTAATGTTTTTCTCTATTTATTCGAGTGTCTATACATTGTTAATTATCATACAACTCCCAAAGTTCAAAAGCGTTCGTTAAAACGAGCATACCCTCGAACTCTCGGCAACATAAATAAATCGCGAGATAAGTAGAAGGCAAGGAAAAAGAAGGAAAATACAAAGCACGCAAACGCATAATCCTCACAATAACTTAAGATAAAGCCGTAAATAGAAAAAAGATTAATTTTTAGCACGACAATGCTCAGTCGGTAAAGTTCAGAGAAAAACATTGGCTCTACATCCCTCTCAAAAAACCATTAGCGTCAGACGACGAGTGATCGCGCGGGGGATTCACGATTCCAATGACACTTGCCCCTGTATTTCGATCTTTAAATTCTCCACCGCGCGTACTCGCGACGTCTGTCTTTATTCATAGCATAGACTTAATAATTTTTGTCGACTCGGTTAATAACAAAGTCCCTACACGACTCATTGCGTCTTATCGTTTTACAGAAAATAGAACAAAAAGTGCGATTCGAAAATGATCATTTTGTTATGTTTCAAACGAGTAAGAGCTAATCCATCTGTATCGTTAGATAATTATTGGCAGAAACTATCTATGTAAATATATATAATATCCTAACAACGATCAATGACTGAAATGTGGAAAAATATAAAACTTAACTAAATGTACATAACTCTTGTTTTATTTTTCTCTCTCTCTCTCTCTCTCTCTCTCTCTCTCTCTCGCTCTTTTTTACATTCACTCATGTTTCACACGTCCGATTTTTGTCACCGACCCATGCGTAAACACACAATAATAATGCACACGTACATGCACACTCGCAAAAAACACATTGGTATTTTCTTTTATCATAATAATCATCAGCATTATTATTATTATTTGTAATCGCTTGCTTTGTTATCATTATTATTATTTCATTTCTCTCTTCAAATTTACATAAAGTACAAACTTATGAAAACCGGAAAAATCGTAAAACAGTTATACAATGTAGTCTGTGTGTATCTCTATTATAGCGCTTTTATTACCGAGGTATTCTCGTAAGTATATATCAACGAAACTCTGCCACCCTGACTGGCGTCGTATGTGTTTGTGTGTGCCATCATCGCGGCCGTTTCGCTAACCACTCCATCTCCGTTACTAAATTACAAATGTATGTCTTCGTGTATAGGTTGTGATCATACACTCGGGTGTCCGTCTCTGTACATCTTTCTCACGATTGTTTACACGTGTGCACATCACACGCGCGCTCGTGCACCTCTGCGTGTCATTTTTTTTATTTTTTTTCGTTTCGGCGCGTTCGGCAAACTTTATACTATAGAACAGCGGAGTATCGGTTGCCGACGGCGACCAAAGAGGAGGAGACGTCATAGGATTCCCCGTCCCGATGCACCTGCAAAGAAGGGAAGAGAAAACAAAACAGACGTGCCTCGGCAGTGTGTCTCGTGTGTACGGTGTGTACTCTCGTCGTCGTCATCTTCGTCGTCGTCGCCATTTCTCTCGCATTCGTTTGCGCTCTTTCATCGATACACAATCCGATTTCCATTCGGTCGGGAACTGTCTGTGCGCACGCTCTTCGTTTCTTCCTTCACAGATCGTGCTCGACTCAGACGCTCTTATTATAAACTACTATTTGACAGGGTATATATACATATATATCCATATATATACACACATACATATACATACATATGTATATATATGTTCGTTTGTTTTATTTCATTCACTAGGGATTTCTCTAAGAGTTCTTTTCTCCTTAATGAGAAAACGGGGTTTTTTTTTTCTTTCGTTCGTCCTGCGCTTTCCCTTTCTTTCTCTATTTTCATCGCACATCCAAGTCCTGCCCGGGTATCGTCGACGATCGTTCGGTTCTCTCGCTCTTTCTCTCGCGAGCGATTAATAATGCAATCCCGCCGCTAATTTTATAGCTTTAGCAACGAACGAGCAGCGGCGCACGACATTACAGCGATTCCTCGAAGGCAGCCATCAAATCACTTTGCATGTTCATGTCGATCTGGCCGGCCATCTGAAACGATAAATAAAGACCACGATTCTATGGGGGATGCCGCTTGGAAATTTTTTTTTGTTTGTTTTTGGTTTTGAGTCTGATTTTTTAAATTTTGCCTGCGATCGTGAGTGCCGAAACAGCTGCCGAGCAGAGTAATGCGGCTACCGGTAGAGTAACGGCACGATCCAGTATGATCTAGCTTTTGGGGCTTTTGTGACTTTTTAACACAGTGACAACGCTGATGCTTTGCATGTTAGAGATATCGATGCGTGATACGTTGAAAAAATTTGTTTGTTGAACTGATGTAAGTGGTATATTTGCAAAATAAGATGTATAAAATTGATTCTTAATTGGAAAGTTAATAAAAAGACGTAAGAACGTCTTGTTGGATATTAACCATTATAATCTTAAGCAAAGAAGTATTTCAAACAAAGTGATATTTCATTGCGTATCCAATTTTTGAGAATATCCAATTCTTATAAAAAAAATCTAAAATATTCAAATAGATAGCGAAAAGCATAATATTGCTTTTTCTGAATCGCCAAAAAGTATTCTTAGAATATTACTATGGTATTTTTAAATTACTTTTTTATAAAACCAACTTTGAATATAGTATATTTACGTTATCCAAAAAACTAATTTTTTCATCAATAGGATTCACATTAATATTATATATTTGGATATTATTTTTTACACACATATATTTATATATATGAAAACAAAAATGTTAAGCGTAAAAAAAGTATCTAAAAAAATTAATTTAAAAATAAAAATGCAAAACCTCATAATCGTGCATTGCTTAAATCAATGTCCACTGCTAAGTCAATTGAATGCATACAGGTATACATATCGAGGTGTAGAATATTGTGTATTTTACCAAGTTCTTTCAAAACTATAATTCTAATTGAGTGAGTTATTTAAGAGTCAAAACTTGTAAATAAAAAATACTCAACACCACGATATAGCTTGGCAGATACTGGCAATTTCGCGTCATCTTAGAGAACAAAAATTATACATACGTAAGTCAAATAATATTAATTAATTTAATTTGTAAGACTGTAATACCGATTGAAAAATTCTTATCAGTGAATAGTAAATTACAGTCGACATAAGTAATATTTTTAATTAATAAAAAACATAAACATAAACCGTGACGAATCACAAAAATGCCAGTACCTTTAAATTTAAAATCGCACGGAAAAGTCCCAAACAAACATTAAAAGCCCCTGTGACATAACAAAGCATCTCAATCTCGTTTTGGAACTCTTCCATCGACTCAATAGCCACAAAACAGCGTATAAGAGGAAAAAAACGAAAGGCACTTACGGCTTCCCGTCGTCGTCGTTCCTGCTCGCGAAGCCTCTGCCTCTCGCGCTCCGCGGCGGCCTTGTCTTGACTGGACGAGTGGCTGGGACTGCTGCTGTCCGTCTCCGCAGATTCCGCAGATTTGACCACCTCGGCGCGCGACGGCGGCGGCAGGGGCGGCGGCGCAGCCGGCGAGGGCGAGGGCACGGTCGACGGCTTGCGCACCTTTTCGTGGGAGTCCTCCTCCTCCTTCTCGCGGCGGCGTTCATTCTCTTGACGCAGCCGCTCGCGCTCGGCTTGCTCTTTCTGTTGACGCCGCATCTCCTGCTGTTCAAGCAGCGCCCGCTGCTATAAAAGTAACGATGACGGATGATTAAATAGGCGTTGAAGTTTGTTTTTTTTTTTTGG
>JAPYZP010002816.1:0-19997 GCA_030522985.1 Torymus sinensis
TTGTATATAACAAATTTTTCATGTCAAAGTAGTAAATGTAGGAAACTGTACAAAACTGTACGAAACCGTACGAAAACGTAGGAAACCGTAACGAAATATGTCCGAATCGGAACGGTTTTCTACAGTTTTGTACTCTTTTGTACGGTTTTGTAGGGTTTCCTACGGTTTCTTACGATTTCCTACGTTTGTTTTTTTTCCATACGGGGCTCTCCCAATTAGAGGTCGTGTCTAAAAAATATTGCAGTCTTGAAATTTTGATAGAAATTTGAATATGCTTTTTTACTAGGTTGTTGTGTGCAAGTTGGAATACAGAACTTCTTACATTAGTGTCTACTGTCTGCAAGCAGCTAAGTGATTTAGCAGCTCCAACTGCATTATTGGTTGGTCGATGTCTCCTAGATGGAATCCTCACTGCCAGTCCACTAGAAAGCAATCTACCGATATTAGCATTAATTGCCGATCTCACGAGACATGCGCCGATGAAAGCTACTCTCCTCACTCTTACGAGTCCTGCATCTCGAGCACAAGTCAAATCTGATCAAAAATATCCGCCTGTGATTGAAATGATGTGTACAGCATTGAGAAATACGAACGACGCTAGCGTTCAGAGAGAGCTTGTTAATATTTTTGAGACCCTATGTGATTGTAAACTGAGTTTAGTACAAGAAAATTCAGAATCGTTTGAAAAACAGTTGGCTCACTCTGTACCCAGCAAAGAGCCTCTACTTGTTGTTATTGCTGCTCTCATTGAAATTCTCGCAAGTGCATCCAAGTATCCAGTAGATATTGTCGAAACTGCCTTACACATACTTATGTCTTTGACAAGTCATAATTATGGTCTTTACCATGTAAAAAGTTGTTTGGAAAATCATCCAGATGCACTAAAAAATCTTCTTGAGTATATTGCAGAAGGTACATATTTTTACAGATTTCGATGTCACATATTAGATAATGGTGTATATGTATTAAATTAATTGAATGTTTTATAGCTGTTTCAGAAAAAGAGGAGCAAGAAAAGAATGAGTCTTTGCCAGAACTTGTTGTGAGCTTTCTTGACAATTTAATTTTCTGCAAAACTCCTGAAAGAACATTATCGTTAAGGATATCTCAGTTATCCACGTTAATTTCTTGGGACAAAGAAACTCATCCTTTGATAAAAATTAGACAAGCTACTGGGTTAGTAGACGCTTTGCAAACTGCCGATGATAAAGAAGAAAAGGAGCCTCTTCCAGAAATGCTTGAGCCATTACTTTTACCGCCCGAGGCCTTGTTAAATCAATTTGCCCAGAGGTCAACGGCAATGCCCCTCATCGAAAAGGATAAATTAAAGAAATCATTATTAGAAATACAAAATGATAATACCGTAGATTTATTAGCACTAGCTACCGAACTTTTACCGGCCGACTTTAATCTCTTAGCCGAGGCTCAGAGAGTGTGTTCAAAAGTACCTCTACATTATACAATGCATGTAAAAGGGCAGGATGAATCTCAAGATTCCAGAGAAACACAAAAACAGACAAATGCGCCCACCGCCAAAACCAAACAACCTTTTGGTAAGATGAATAATTTGCTAAAATTAATTTTTCCATTCCAAAATTATTCCTCTTTTATATCTTTGTTAAATAAAAATTAGAAAATAAAATAATTTAACATTTTTATTATAATTCTGTTCAGTGGCACCAATGCGAGGCAGGAATCAGTATTCGAATTCTTTGAGAGGAAATTCTGTAGGTGGAGGTGTTGGAAGAGGGGCCGATCCATTTCGCTCTCGGCCTCCAAACACTTCAAGACCTCCGTCATTACATGTCGATGACTTTGTAGCTCTGGAAACTTGCGGAGCACAACCAACAGGACCTACAGGTTATAATAAACTTAGTATTCGAGGATCAAATCAATCTAGAGGTGTAATTGCTGGTTCAAGAAGTCGACCATGGGTTCCGGAGACTCGACCATCGTATATGCGCTAATTTATTTTTGTATGTTATATATGAATGATTTCAGTTAAGTAAGTAAATAAGATATTGATTTAACAATTTTTTTATTGTGAGAAACGTTTTTGTAGAAAAACAGTTTTGTATATTGATGAAAATAATATAATGTACATAATGAAATTTTCTACAGTAACATTTTCATTTAAAAACAATTTTTTTTAGAACTTTACAATATAATACAAATATACATATACATTTCAATTTTTTGTTTCTTTCGATACACGTTCAACCACTACTTTTCTTTCCATATCTTTCTGCCATGATTTATATCTCAGATTGAATTTTGAGAATCCAACTTTGAATTTGTCTTTTTGAGCATGTGAGTCCTGGTTGAAAAAATTTTTTTTATAAATTAAATTAATTATTTATTTTCTTTATTAAAATTAATCTATATTAGTTAAATTTATTTTTAGATTAAATATTTACCTTCGTTTTAACTAAATGTGTCATTTTTTGTTGAAATTCATCAAGTTTTTCAAATATATGTTCATCTAGTCTTACTCTTTCATACTTCATATGTTCCATTAATTCTAATATAAATACAAAATCTCTTTGCTCACAAGCAATAGTTAGCAATGTGTCAGCTACATATTTGTTTATAGTATGATTAGTAGCTTTCATAGCATTTAGAAGTTCTCTACTTTCGATAGATGACCTGCAAGCCAGAGCTAAGACGCCATATGTCATGATATTAGGTTTCAAATCAGCTTTATGAATATCATCAAGAACATTCTAGAACAAAATTTTAAAATGAATGTAACATCACATAATATTTAATAAGCAATAAAAGTAATTATTCATTACCATTGCTGCTTTTTTATGGCCTCGCATACTACGTTTTTTTATTAAACTATTAAAGAAGTCTATATCCAAGGGAATTTTTCGTGATTTGGCATATTTAATAACAGTTTCTTCTGCTGCAATTGAGCCAGGAACTAATTCTAATAGGTATGTCAAGGTTTTAACATTTGGTTCTATTCTATCATATTTCATTTTTTGTATGAATCCTTCCAGCCCTCCAAAAAGGATTAATTTATTTTGTTTCAATACTGCATCTAAATCTATATTAGCAATTTCAGGTGGTAGCTCTATTGAACTCTTATTTGAAGTAGTTGAAGTGATAGGAATTAAACTGGTAATATTAGTAGGATCTTTAGATTCAGATTCAGGGGCACATAGCAATTTATCACTATTATTTGTATTTTTTCTTTCAATATTGTCAAATGGTAAAGAACTAATAACTGGTGGATATAACAATAAGTCAGGTCTGTTATCATCTGTAACAATGGCTGGATATTCAGTATATGGAAGGAGTAAGTCATAAATTGTACAATTTCCAAAGTTTGTATCACGAATTCCTCTTAGTATTAAATTAAAGCTAAATATATCTGGTGGAATCTATAGAAAATATAAAAAAATATTTAGTTTTATTAGAAGTTGGACATCTCACGACTAATAATTAATAAAGAATGATACTAACCTGTAAACTTCTCATTAATTGCCAAATATGTAAAATGTATTTTAAGCCAGATTCGGTGTTAAAATTAGCAGCATACATGAGACTATTAATTGTCGATATTCCAATTTTAAGCTTTTTTTCTTTCATTATTTTTATAAGATTACTTGCTTCTTCAAGCTTGTTGTGACGCCCATAAGCTTTAACTAAAACATTGTAATGTGTATTGTTCAATTTGAGTTCTTTATTATCCATGTGTTCTCTTATTCTTTCTAAATAATTTAGTGCCTTTTCAGAGTCTGGAGAATTAGCACAAGCATTAAATAAACTTGTATAAGTATTATCTTTTATTTTATAACGCTTAGTTCTCATAGTACTATAATATTGATAACATTTTTTTATGTTTCCTTGCTGTGCAAATGCTCGAATTAAAAGTGTATACATGTAATCCGTAGGTTTATCATGATTTCTTTTACATTCATTAATTACTTCTTCAGCAGAATTTAAATCCCCTTTATCTAGATAAGTCTTAATCATTCCAGCATATTGTCCTGCAGATGGTTTAAATTTCCTTGGTATTTGCCCAATGTGTTTATATCTTTCTTCTTCTTTTAATTCTTCTTCATCTAAATCTACTTTTTCATATTTTAATCCTCCTAGTGTACCAAATACTTCAGTTTCTTCAGGTGGTGGAGGTGGAACTTCTAAAGGTTTGGTTGAATATCTCGAAATTGTTGTTTGAGAAAAGTTAAATACAGAATTGTCGTTTTCACTGATGCCTTTTGTTGAAGCACAAACATGTGAATTATAACAAATATTTTTTAAAGAATATAATCGAAATATTGGTAAACAAATTTGATCATGTTTGCCATAATTACAACCTATTGTTGCTAATTTAATTATTTTTGGACAAGATCCAAATTTGGTTGTTAACATTTTACTAATTTATATTACACTTGTAAACATGAATGTATTATAGGTTATAACCGTAGCCGGTTTTTTCAATTAGTCAATAATATTAATGTAATAGGTAAGACACATGCATTGATAAAGATATTTGAAAAATATATATGCGATAAACTAGAGAAAAGGGTTATGAAACTATACAGTATTTATCAAATAATAAATTTAATTCGCGTTATCATTTTGGAGTTTATAACTTGCAAGTTGAGAGTTTGAGACTTGCGCTTGCCGCATGCTAGGTATTGGCGATAGCACATTTTAACACGCCATCTGTAAAATAACATGCGGTGGTTTTAAGAACTGAGCGAGAGTGAATAGTTCTTATGGGCCGACCGCACAGTATTTACAGATGTCGCACTAACGATCGTGATTCAATTAACTGAATTGACCCCCGCAATCCCCGCATATCATCGGGGTTGTATGAGTCTTCTGCTCTGTTCATGCTTTACTCGGAAAGTCGGAAGAGAGGTTATCAGAAAAAGCATCGCAAACAAATTCTTTTTTTAATTAATATATTTTCTAATAACATGTATTTTAGAACTTTGAAATAATCATAAAAGAATAAAAGACAAGTTAAGTATTGTTTTCTATTATCTCATAAAAAAAATTAGCGAAAAATCTATTTACTACTTTATATTTTTGAAAATATAAATTTCGTAGCTTAAAAATTATTGATTTTCTAAATCTAAATTATATAATTGAATATATTATTTATAGGATGGTAGCACAAAGTAAATTAAGTTCTATTGCGGTAAGACTTGGAGTTTTTGGAGGAGTTGCATCAATCATCCTTTTAAATTCAATTCCATTTTTATATAATAAAAGGATTCGTGAATCAGATCATTATGCACAAGCTATACAAATGTTATACAGTCACCCTGAAGCGTTGAAATATTTAGGTGAACCAATAAAAGAAGGACGAGTAAATGTTACAAACCCTGAAAATTATGGTTCCGATGAAGAAAAAATGTGGATAAAAGTGCCAGTGGAAGGATCAAAATCGAAAGGACACTTGTATTATGATTTTATAAAAGATAAGAAAGAAAATGGACTAACTCAATTATCAAGAGTTGAATTAACACTTGATAGCCTCAAAGGTTATAAATTATTAATAAAAAAACCAAATTAAATTTTATCATATTTATTATCTAAATGTCTGCAAAGGCATGTCAGTTACACCTGTAGGAACTTTTAAACCACGTCTCGTATATCCAAAACCAGCTTGAATGATGTGTATTGCAGCAGAGACTGTCAAATCAACACTTTTATCATCTCCAATTTTAGGATTGACTTCAACTAAATCAACGGCGTTCAATCTGTGAGTTCTGTATAATTCTTCCATTACATGAATACCTTCTCTTAAAGATAATCCTCCACGGACTGTAAATAGAATGTAAAGATTTGTATTATACTTTTTAATAAACTGTTAACTACTTTTATTGAATATTATACCAGGTGTTCCCGTGCTGGGAGCTTCAAGAGGATCTAACGAATCAATATCAAAGCTAACATGTAACGATTTGTTATTATCAGGATCAATTTTTCTCAAAGCCATGTGTATAACATCATGAATTCCTGAAAATTATCATTTTATTTCAATTTACTTTTTAATATTTACAATTACTGATTTTTTAATCCTGCTTTTAAAAAAATGAAGTAACAAATGTTTAAATATACATACCATATCTTTCAACATCTTCCATACCAAAGGCTGTAATGCCAAATTTTTCTATGACTAATCTTTCATAAGAATCAACAGATCTTAATCCAATATATGCTACATTTCTAATTGATAGCCTAAAAATAACATTTTTTTCTTTATATCAAACTTTACGATTTTTTAAATTTAAATATTTCTTTTTATAAATACATTGGTTGTTGCCAATCCATTCCTGGTAAATAAGGCCAGTAGTCAGCTAATTCTGAAGTTAATAAAGCTACTGGCATTCCATGAACGTTTCCACTTTCACTAGTTTGGTTCGTATTTAAATCAGCATGTGCATCAACCCATAATATTGCAACATTATTATTTGTCTAAAAAGGTCAAATATATTTCATAATTGTGAACAATAAATATGAAGGCCCATTACTGTACATTCTTTTTAACTATTATTATTAACACTTTCGCGCCGGCATGATCCATATATCGGTCATAAATTGTTAATTTCTTTCATGTTTATGCTATTTCAAAAATGTTTTAAAAAAAATATTCTTACGCTTGTATTTTTTAAAATCTTAGAAAATAGAAGTAACATAATAAAATTTTATATTTTATTCAAATTTTAATTTACTAGCAAAATCGAAAAACGCTGTGCGCGTACTATTTTGTTTTTCAGGTTATGAATATATAATATTTTTTTATAATTTCATTTTAATTAGTTTAAATGATAGGATAAAATCATGAAAAAATTAATTTTTTTATTCTTATTTGATTTAATTATTTAGTTTAAATAGTTAAGAATAAAAATTCAAATGCAGTGGAGTAGCGGATTTTCGCGCCTATTCATTACAGATCAATAAAAAATAATCTTTAAATACTTCACAATATCCAGCTATCGTTCTTTTAAGAGTGAAATAAAAAAGTTTGAAATAAACATTGTCTTATGCATTACCCAGCGCGAAAGTATTAAGTAAAGTTTACCTTTACATGACCATCTATAGTACCAATTCCTATACTATGATCACCTCCAATTGTTAAAACATTTCTATTATCTTGTAAAACTTGTTGAACCATTTCTGACAATTTTTGTGTACAGCCAGCTACATCACCCATATGGGACATATTGTCTATATTAATATTTGTAGGCTCGTATTTAACATTTCCATAATCTTTGATATCCAATCCTGAAAAATATTGTCATTTTCTCATTATCAATATCTTTCCTCTAATTATTATATTTTTTAATAATTACATACCCAGAGATCTTAATTCCTCGATTAATCCTGCTGCTCTTATAACATCAGGAGCCTGTGCTGCTCCACCTTTTTTCTGGAAAAAATTATAATATAAAAGAACAAGTAACTTTAAAAATTTAACAAATTAACTACCTGGCCTTTTTCAAATGGCACACCAATAATCCCAACTTTTGCATAATTTCTCTGACCAATTGTACCCACAATTTGTCGAACGCTTCGCGCAAACATTCTCGTGAAAGGTTCGTGTTTACTAGAGAAGGTCCAATATCGCTATGATGAGTCTCTAGAAAGATTGCTTAATGACCTCTACCCCCTCTGTTTGTGATAATCCATATCTAACGAATTTCAAGACCAACACGAATAAAAATACGACACAGCGAAATTGTTGATAAAAATTCAACAAATCTATCGCTTTATCAATAAATAAAAGGAACAAACAGCATTTGTTTATTTCAATTTTTATTGCGAAAGTTCTTAATTTATAAATAATTTTTCGTAAATTTCTCAATCAACAGTATGTCTGCTTTCATTCATAAAATTTACACTGAGTATGACTCATTCGACAAGACGATAACGATTCTTTATTTGGGTCCCAGCATCTCATCCGGCCTGACCCATTTGTCGAACTGTTCAGAGGTGAGGCCGTTCTTCAGCGCCGATTCCTTCAGCGTCAGCTTCTCCTTATGCGCCTGCTTCGCGATGGCGGCGGCCTAATCACAAAAGAGAGAAAAAAAAATTTCCATTTATCTCTTATCATATGCGTCACTTATTCATTCTCAAGTTTCTCTGAAAGCGGATGAGTTGCCTTACCTTATCGTATCCAATGTGAGGATTGAGGGCAGTGACCAGCATGAGACTCTCGTTCATGATCTTCTCGATAGCGTCGATGTTGGGCTCAATGCCGACGACGCAGTTCTTGGTGAAGGCGGCGGACGCGTCTCCGAGCAACCTCGCTGACCTTAGCACGTTCGCCACGATGACGGGCTTGAAGACGTTGAGCTCAAAGTGTCCGTTGCTGCCACCGACAGACGTAGCAACGTGGTTACCCATCACCTGGGCGCAAACCATCGTTATGGCCTCGCACTGGGTCGGGTTGACCTTGCCAGGCATGATCGAGCTACCTGGTTCGTTCTCAGGCAGGGAGAGCTCGCCGAGACCGCATCGCGGACCGCTTCCCAGGAACCTGACGTCGTTCGCGATCTAAAACCATCATTATCCTCGTTAGGTATATTACCAAACTCAACCTCGCCGAGTACCAATAAAATCCTTTTTGACGTTACCTTCATCAACGAAACCGCAATAGTGTTGAGAGCACCGTGAACCTCGACGAGGGCGTCGTGCGCGGCAAGTGCTTCGAATTTGTTGGGCGCTGATACGAAGGGAAGACCGGTAAGAGAGGCAATTTTCGCAGCCGTCTTCTCAGCAAATCCTTTTCTCGTGTTCAAACCCGTGCCCACGGCTGTGCCGCCCAGGGCCAACTGGTAGAGCCTCGGCAGTGTGTCCTTTACTCGTGCAATTCCGTTCTCTATTTGTGTAGCGTAGCCTGTTGCAACAAAAATTAACGGATTAATTATGAGTAATCTAGGTCATTACTCGTGAGCTTCCCTATACACATTGTAGGTCAAGTCAGTTTAACAATTTCAAATTGACTAAGCATTAAGTAGCCATAAAAAATGTGGTCTTTATTTCTCTCAGAAAAATGATTCATTTAAAGTATAAAAATAAAACTTCACCGTTAAAATGATTATCACTGTACAACAACAAATAAGCTCGGTGTAGGTAAACACGTCATACCGGAAAATTCCTGGCCAAGGGTGAGCGGTACGGCGTCCTGCGTGTGCGTCCTGCCGATCTTGATGATATCCTTCCACGCCTCGGACTTTTGTTTCAGCGCGGTATGGAGTTGTTGCAGGCCCGGAATCAGGATTTTGTTAATCTCGAGAGCGACGGCGATGTGCATGGCCGTGGGGAAGGTATCGTTCGAACTCTGCGACTTGTTCACGTGGTCGTTCGGGTGCACAGGATTCTTCGAGCCCAGCTGGCCGCCCATCAGCTCGATGGCTCGGTTTGAAATTACCTACAAGTTTACATTGTACTTGAGTTCTTTTTAGTAAGAGCTGCTTTAAATTTTATTAGTGTGGTAATCATTTTTTCTTCAATTCAATTCGTAAAAATATTAACGTGTAGAATAGGTGACAACCGAGTGAGTTTTTAATGCCCATCACACAGAGAAAAACGGTGTAGGAAAAATTACTATACACATAGGGTTTAACCGTGGGACAGACTCAAAATTCCATAACAATTGCTAGGGAAAATTCCTATGAGTAATTTTTACTATAAATTGTAGAAAATTTTATGATAATTCGAGTATGTAATTTTTCTTACATTTATAGTAAATTTTCCTACAACCTTTCTCTCAGTGCATTTATACACAAAATCACTTGCGACCTTTATAGCTAAATTGTGAATTGCTTATCAAGCATTTCGGCATAACATTTGAATATTTAATTATCGCAGGTTGAAAAAAAAACTCGTCTGCGGGAAGAGAAAAAAACCACAAATCACAAATGGATCGATTAAAAACGAAATGAACCTATATGTGTGAGAAAAAAACCATTCGAACCTCATTCGTGTTCATGTTGGTCTGGGTACCGGAGCCGGTTTGCCATATGACAAGGGGGAAGTGATCGTCGTAGAGCTGTCCGCTGATTACGTCATCGGCGGCTTTGCTGATCGCATCGGCGATCTTCGCGTCCAGGCCGTACTCTTTGTTCACCTCGGCAGCGGCCTTCTTCAGGATTCCCATCGCAACGATAACTCCTTTCTAAAAAGACACAAAAGATACACTTATCTTCATCGTCCACGAATACCGCTTGTCACTTTTGAATATACCGGTTAGGTGGGGTTCATTAAAGGTGTTTTTGGGAATTTAAGTATAAACAAAACAATTTTTTGCCTGAGAATTGTCGATTTTTCAAGCAAAAACATTAACATAAAAAGTATCAAGGTGATTCCCGGTATTCATATTATAAAAAAATACTAGTTTCCAATTTTCTTCGTGTAATCTCTACATAAGTATAATTTTTAGATTGTGAGAATAAGGAAATCGGATAAGAAATAAAACAAGGCAATTACCGGCATACGTTCGGCCTGGTCGCCGATCGGGAAATTGATGACGGATCGCATCGTCTGCGCTCCATAGTATTTCTCCGCCGGCACTTTCAACTCTCCGAAGGTGTCCTTTTCGACTCTGAATTCACCGCTGCTCTGTAATAATAAATAGAAAGAATCATTAGTTGTATCTTAATTTACCCATTAATATATTACATCGAATAGTTCTCGAGCAACTCTATTACAATTGAATCTACGACTTTGCGATTAGAATTGTCAACGAACAAAAAAAAAAAGACGAAATCGCCTAGAGAAACTCTCGAAATAACAAAAAACAAACAGACACCAACCACTTTGTCAACCATCGCGCACACAGTGAACCGCCAGTAAAGCGGCGAGAGAGAACGTTTTCGCAGTGCGAGCTTCGCCGAAGCACTAAAAAGTCAACGAGACAGCTCGCGGCGGCCTCATCCCCAGCGGCGCGCGAGCTCGCGCGAGATAAGCGGATATCATCTCTCGTTACAAATATACGCGCTTCATGAGCGTCTATATATGTGTTTTACGCGTCAGGAGAACCGCACGCACACAGGCCCGCTATGTAAATAAGCTGAGTGCGGGGGGGCCCGTTGTATGTATCTCACTATATAGGTGGATAATGATTGAATCGGTCCGTCATAGCTTTTTATACGCTTACCGGTTCTCATTGTAACATTAACTGCGCAATAAATCGATGAATTGGAAGTGGAAGCAGCGCAGTGAATTGGTAATAAAGTATTAAGATTACAATGGAGTTTTGTTTCTGCGATATTGCATCGAGATTTGTGCGATTTTCAGATGAGTGTGTAGCCGAGCAACTTCGGTTTTTCTTATTAAATTTCAGGAAAATGCGTTTATACCCGACTCGTCTATAATGACCACGTTATTGACTGGAAAAGCGGGACGATGGTGACGTTTATTGCTCTGTTATATAACAGGAAATATTATAAATTATATATCATTATTCCCGTATTTATGGGAATAAAGTAATTTTTTAATTCATCTGTCTCTCATTTTCTAATTTGAAATGAATTCTATTTCTGCTTATAAAATTACAACACTCGAACATACTTCATTTATGAAAATGAATATTGGTATTACTTCAATAGATCTTAAGGTTGTGTAGGCTATACGAATTACGATCCACATCAAATGACAGTACCTATTACTAAAATTATTAATAATCAATTAAAAATGATATTGATTACTTCTTTATTTAATAAATTTATAAAAATACATCAGATAAACAGTTTAAGCCCTCAAAAATAAGAATTCAATATAAAATTTTAAAGTATTTTGTCTTTAACAAATTGTATATTCTAAGATATTTTGTAATTGTATTAATACAATACTGCATCTTCAAATTTTATTCGATTTTTAATTTTATATTGTTCAAAGAGTCGAACAATACGGTATTGTTTTGAATGACAAAATATTTTAGGACATACAATTTTACAAAGTTGAAATACTTATTATGGCTTAAATTCCGTATCTCATGTAGTTCTATATAGCTATAACATGCCCTTTGTAAAAATTATGACAATGTCGCGAATTGCAAGTTGCAACAATTGTTCCCGAGGTATATTATAGTGTAGTATATTTGAAAATTTTAATGTAACAACGAAATTTATTTCAATAATTTATATTAATTAAAATATTATTATTTTTTTTTTAATTTATGACGTAGGTGCTATCCCATGGCGTTCCGAAGAAATTAGACGGAACCATTCAAGCCGGTAAGAGCGAGAGATTCACGGAAGAAACCTCTCTCTCGTACTCACGGGCTCAAATGGTTCCTTTGAATTTTTCGGAACATCATGGGATAGCATCCTTATTTTGCATAGAAAACTGGCATGACAAGCTCTGACTGTCATACAGTCAGATGGCGATCGTGCGTCAGGTAATCTGACAGTTTTTTATAAATCAGTCATTTTGTATCACTGCGGCTATAATAAAATTAATTTTTATAAATCATTAAAAAACTAACTTTTATTCCCACCTCAACAAATCTGATTGCCTTTAATATTAATTAATATTAATTAATTGAATTTATAAGACTGTAAGACCCATGTAAAAATTCTTATCAGTAAATAGTATACTACAGTCGACATAAGTAATAATTTTTAATGAAAAGCGGGATCAAAATTAGATTTGTTTCCCTCTTTCAACCACTTTAACGTTTGCGAGAAATATGACGATATTTCGCGCATTTATATCTAAAGCCAGTAGATCATTAGGTTTTATCAAGCGTACAACGAGCGATTTCACCGATGTAAGCTCCATTATTTATCTCTATAAAACCATCGTCCTGCCGACATTATTGTACTGCTCTCAAATATGGTTATCACACGTGATTTTACTAATTAAATCTATTGAATCTGCTCAGCACAGATTTTTAAGGTACATCGCATTTAAATTGAATAATCCATTAAGTAGAATAACCATGACTACACCCCTCTCGCGCCTGATTGTAACATCCCTATACCATTGCATCTCTACATCACTATCATGACTGCCTCTTTACATTTAAGATTGGACATAATAATTATATACGTTGTAAACCGCTTAATGACTCATTTCATGAGAGACAGATCACTTATAACCTGCGTGAGTTTAGGGTATTAAATGAGAACACTCACCACACCGATTTAGGTTTCTTCTCGTCTATTAATCGAATGAAAAGGTCCTGGAACCTCCTTCCTTCTGCTATTAGAAATGAGGTTTCTATCTCAATTTTTAAGGCTAGACTAAGATCTTTAACAACCATTTTTTAACTTTGTAAATACCGCACTGTACCTACTACTGTAATTTTCTAACAATTTTTGTAAAGGATTTTCTGCCCGTATATATTACTAAATATATAAATAAATAAATAAATATTTCCGTCTTTTGCGGAAAATATGGCCATATTGCCTTCTTTTGCGGGAAATATGGTTATATTTCCCTCTTTTACGGGAAATATGGCCATATTTCCCGCTTTTGCGAAAAATAAGTAAATTCCAAATAAAAAAGTGGCCACAGTTGAGATGGGAAGAAAGTACTATATGTAACTCGGGAGAACAGTCGAGTTTCAGTAATAATTAAATTTTGATACTGATTCTATAGCTAATACAACCTTCAACAACATTGTATCTCCATGTGATGAGAGATCAGATAACATCATAGCATCTGAAATTGTCTGTGAAGCTACTTCTACAAATCTTGACCTTTTTGCTTCTGGTTCATACTTTATATCTTCTTCTTCTATAAATGATGATTCTACATTAACTTCTTCAAAAGCATTAGTCACTTGTTTTCTTGTCCTTCTTCTGGACTCTACTGGTTGAGTAACACAACTCTCTCCTGCTGAAGTGTCCAATCCATATGCTCTCGCACGCCAAATTTCTTCGCCCGAGGGCGTCGGAGGGGTTGTGTTCAAGTTCGTCGAAACAGCTGCTGTTGTAGATTTCCATTCAAGCGCTTTCAAATCTGTTATTGAAGCGGCTATACCCAAAATAAAAATAAATTTGATAATTATACTAACGATTAACGAAATATAAAATTTAAGCCCCGTACGAAAACTAGCACATTTCGTACAACTGCTACGAAACCTATAGCATTATTCAGGAGCTTACAACAAAAACTAACATAATTTGCGAGCTTACAAGTGCTAGCACGATTCGTGAAATTGCGACGAAAACTAGCAGTTCTAGTGTGTTTGCGTTAATTTTCAAGGGAAAATCAACAATTTTTCTTGCAAAAACCATAAGGGAAATTTTCAAAACGTATATAAGGGAAGCTATCACCGTAAACAACGGCAAAACTTTCGAAGTATTCAATTGTCCTTTTTGATTTTTATGTAGAGAACATTAATAAAAAGGATAAAATATTTAAACATAATGCTAGTTTTGTCGTAACCTCGCAGAAAATGCTAAATTTTGTATGCAAACATTAACAAACTCTTCACCGAAAAGATTGAAATACGCTTATTTTCGTAGAAAACGGAATTGTGCGGCTTTTTGTTCGAGGCGTCAAAATAAATTTAATACTTATATAACCGTATTTTACCTTGATCCGCACACAATGATGCGGGTGATCTCCGAAATGCGTGGCCTGTATACGTCTGAGGATTCGGTAATTGAAGAAATTCAGCTATTTCTTTGGGCATCAACCCAAATTTATTTTTCCCAAGAGGTTGCGTAATGCATTTACCATTTCTATATGCCAAAAAAAAACGATCCGCAGTTACATTTTTTGGACGGAGTGCTTGATAAGCTCTAACCCATTGAAGTGGTCCTCCCTCAATAAAAAAATATCTTGTAGACGAATTTCTTGCATCTCTTAATGTAACTTTCATAATTTCACCGTGGTCTATGATATCATGAACAGTTAGTCTAACTAATTCACCATGTCGACAAGCTCCAAATAAGCAAAAAATTAAAGCAACCTAAAATTACACATTATTAATTAGAAGAACTAATTAAAATTTATTCATTATAATTATAATTGATAAGAAAAATATTGATACAAATAGATTTCTTAATAAATGGTTTAGAGGTTAGATTTATATTACCTTTGTGATTAAGTATATATCATCCGGAGCATCATTCAAAAATGTAATAGCGTCATCTCGAGATAATGCTTTGGATTTTTTAGGTTCATAACCACTCGCCAATTGTTTTAAAAATGCCAATAACTGTTTAAAATCTCCAATATTAATGCCGTGTATCATTTGTATTGTACTTCTTAACATTGAGTATTTACACCAAAGAGATGAAGGTTTATACTTCTGGGATAATTCACCAAAATAGTCCATCATCAGATTTTCTGAAACTGTATTTACTCCCTTTGAGTTTTTCCATTTTGTAAAAGCATCGTACGCACCCCAGTATTTTTCTCGAGATTTTGGAGGAAGCAAATCAACTCTAACACCATCATCTGCATCTTTGAGTAATTCCTGTGGCTTACACTCAAATTCTTCGTCTTCGCTTGAACTTGATGACATTTTCAACCCAAATTTGATATTTTTCTATCAATTCATTGACTGAAAATTCATTCATATATAAAAAGTACACTACGAAATGCAAGTTTGGCGGCCCTAACCCCGATCTATCGACTTAAACGTAACAATAACAAAGTAGTTTGACAGTAGACATATAATAAGGCCTGAATTCATAGTCTTCAATTAGCACTCAATTCACCAATTTTTAATGAATAATATACATTGATATGTAATATAAACATTACAGCTGTGTTGCCCGTGTTGGAAGTGTGAGTGAAAGTGAAGGACCAAGCGCCGACTGACGAAAATTAGGGTCAAAAAAGACTAAAATACTGACATCTTCCCAAAGCGCATGCGCAAAGCCCTAAAGATTGTAAAGAAAAACTACTTCATAGGTGGCGCCACCGCCTCTACTATCGTATCGATCGCCCGCGTCGCGGCAGTTTCCAAGTTTATATTCAACATGGGAATTCGATTATTCCCCCGGGTGATCACTGCCCTCGCATCACTTTGCTCGGTCGAACAGTGAATCCACCTGCAAGAATAATTTGCGACTTTGTTCATTTGTTACATAATGTACTATTTTGTAACAAGGACGCTGATAGTCTTTTAGACTGGCGGGCGAAAAAAGTCGTGAGCTGACGTGATTTAGTTTTTATCGCCCTGCACTTATGTGGGCGTATTGCAGTTTTTATTACCCGCTACGCTCGAGTGGCGGCCGCTTTCCAATTCTTATGGCCCGCTAAAAAATGTTCGGAAATTTTTTGAAAAACCATCGACGATTGTGTAACAAATATGTTGAAATTATTTAAATTCGAACGTCAAAAATTTTTTTTTTATTATAGCAAAATATTAAATAAATAAAAATTAAATATGCGTGGTTGCCGTATCTAAAATCCGTGTTTAGCCCCGGTTTATATTAGAAAAAAAACGCAAAAAAGAGTACATGTGTTATAAAATAGCACATTGTGCAATAAGGGGAGAAAATGAGTTATTTGAAGCGGGGGTGAGGTGTTCAACGCGAGTTGGATTTGAGGGCGCCTACGGCTTTGCCGCCTACACCTCACCCACCTCACCCAGCCCACCATCGCTGGAAATAGCTCTTCTTTCCGGGCTAGACACCGTATTTTTTTCAATAAATGTATGAGAGGGATTTTTTATACACTTATAGAGTCGTGCAAAACGTAGTTACAAATCATCGTATTTTTAGTTTTCATTTGAATAGCTTACTGCAAATATGTGCACCTTTAAAACTTTAAAAATTGCATAAATTTGAGATCAAAAGAACAATTTTTTTTTCCCGGTAAATTGTGAGAAATAGTATATTACGCACCTAGGGAGTCAAAATAAAGAATGTACCAGACGGTATGTAAATTATCACCCGAGCCGTAGGCGAGGGTCTGAGGCATTCTTTATTATCTCCCATGGTGCGTATACTATTTTTCTCAACTCAGGAATGAAATGGGGCCTTTTTCATGTGTGAAAGTAGTAAGAAATATCCATTTCTACCCTAAAACACTTGAGAAATGAACGAGCCGAAGACCAGCCGAAGGTTAGTCTAAAAAAGACCAGTTGTTTATAAATAATAAAAACAAAGTGGAGAATTTTGTTATATACAATTTAATTCGATAATTGAACATAACAGTTAATTACTCAAGAAAACTGATAATATCTATTATTAAATGAATAAAACTGTTTAAAAGTGAAGAAAAATGAAAGTTAGTAGTATATTACGTTCGTAGGCCGGGAAATAGGATATTACATTCGCGTGTAGGTTGCCGTCCGAGACGAAGCCTAGCAAACACGCGAATATGATATTCTATTTTCCGGTCGAGGGGCGTATACTATTTTTCTTCATACCCTCGCTGGAAATTTCGCCAAAATATGCACGTTTTCCGGCCGGGAAATTGCAGGGTATAGTCACGTCATATAAGTACTGAAAACACGTGACTGTAATATGCAACTTCCCGGCCGCAAAACGAGCATGTTTTGGCGAACTTTCGGCCAGAATATGATGAAAAATGTTTTTTACAAGTGGAATTTGAACCTGAAAATAACCAAAAGAAACTGAAGATAGCTGTTGCCTTTGTCTCAATTCTGACATTTTTCTGCAGTTATCTGCAGTGAATAATTGATTTCAATACTTGTATTAAATTGTTCTTACTTCTTTTATCGCTAGGGGAGGTGAAAATTTTAATTTCATATATTGCTGTGCGATTACATACATCTTTATCTGCTAAAATACACTGGACGTATACTAGGTACAAAATTCACACTATTTAGTTTTATTTCAATTTGATTAATATTACTTAATTATATTACATCGAATGAAATATATGTTTTACGACTCTTTCCACGAAAACTGGCAACTTGAAATTATAATTAATTCAAAGATGATTATACGAATTAAGATTATTCATAGTATAGATAGTATTCATAAGTCCATTATAATTTTATATATCAAATTGTATCTAGAAAAGTATGTACAAGTGTACTTTTGCTAAATATTTCCACGCAAATTAATACATAAATTACGAAATTGTATTATGAGAAAAAAAACGCGCGAACCACTGAACATTACCGTTTTAATAAGGACGATAAATATAAAAAAAAAAGGACAACGGTGCGCAAACTTTAAGAAACCTTTCTCTTGACACAAAATTGTCCCTGAACTTCGTAAGTAGGTAAGTACATGTCATAAAACTAAACTCGTTCTGTGCGCGTCTCTCGCTGTACTGTTTGTCGGTCGGACTGGGATCTGTATAACCTAAAATTGACCTCCAAACAAAACGAATATTTTTAAATTAAAAACACTCAAATACGATTACCACTGCCTTTTAAAACCATCATTTCAACTTTCGCCAGAAAAATTCCTGACTGGAAATCAACAATTTCGCAACAAAATCACACATCTGTCGGCGTGCGCCAGATCGATTATGTAAAGCCAGGGAAAAAATATCTCTGTCAGTGGACGCACGAGAATTACCGAGACAAGGTAAGCCAACAGCGCGCTCAACAATCTGCCCTATCCAAACCCAAACGCAGCATCAAAAATTGCTTTCTTCATCATCCCTTGTCCCACCTCTTCTCAAAACATTCCATACACGCTAATAAAAAATACTCGTCTCGCGAAATCCATACACACCCATGCAGGCAACTCGGTGAGAGTGTTATCTGTACCTTGGAGGCGGCGCGGCACCGTTGCTCGCACATCACAAGCCTCGGTCCCAGGAAGGCGGTGGTGATATCCCTGGGCTGCCTGCACCGTAGCCCGACGCTCGTTACCCGCTGCCTCAACGCGTTTAGTGCCATTTCGCGTGATTTTCTCTTGTCTTCGGCAGAAAATTCCTCGGGAAAACTAATGAACGCCGACGATGACGAAGATCAGCTGGGTAGGTGTTCGCACCTTGTACCCGCGCAAGAGTAGGTACCGCTCCGAGAAAGCTGTCTGCTACGGCGGAGCTCGATTCGCCACTGATTACAGCCGTCTGCTAGAGGGGAAACTTTCGCGTATTTTTTATTCACGCTTCTCGCGATTATAATAATAGATAGTTTCGTCAATTTGGGTGTTCGAGGCCACGGGGGTCGTGTTGTCGTGTAGGCAGTGGACATTGATTCGCGTGGAACGTGCCTCCTCAGTTTTAAAATCCTGCAATCCCATTGGTCAATTCGGGTGTAATCATTAACCTTACATCGGAATTGTACAATGGGATTGCACGATTTTAAAACTGAGGAGGCACATTCCACGTCAATCAACTGTCCATTGGTGTACTTTAAATGGAAATGGGTATTGCACTGTTAAAAATATTCTGAAATTTCAGATAATTCTGAATTTAACGTCAAATTTCAAAATGTTTATTAAATTTCAGTCAAATTTAAATGAAATTTTCAAAATGTTTATTAAACTTCAGTCAAATTTAACTGAAATTTCAGTTTACAATTTGAATTTAAAATCATAATTTTTAACAGTGAGGCAGATATTTGTTGTGTACGCGTGATGGAATTATGGAGTTACTTGTTTATTTTATATATAAGACTTTTTTGCCGTCACTTTGTATTCTATTTACGGAATTAAAGCGCAAAAAGCGATGATTACTACAAAAATTGTTTATTTTACCCTATGTGGTTTAAGGAGCTATCAAAGTATGCTCGATAAGAAGGCAATAATCGCAACAGTTTGAAAGAATTAAATCAACCGACGATAAATTGCTCCGACTACAATTCATCAGCGACTTTGCAAAAACAGCCCGGGCAAAAATGTCAGCGCTCGAGCTATTGACGCTCGCGCTATCCCGCGCCTCTTCGCGTAAGCTGCGAAGAAGAGTATCTACTAGAGTGTATATTTCGCATCGCGAACTCTGCAAACGCAATGGAATGGCGCATTCTACTTTTCATCCGATCAGTAGCGGCAACTGGTAGCTCGTCTGCGAACCATCCGCGTGTACATGAGGGAGAATCCAGACTAGACCCGTGCTCTACCCTTTACCCTGTACCCATTCCCCGTCCGATTTGTTTGTAGAGTTCACCATCTTACTAAGTCTAT